>JANRGW010022494.1:11741-26585 GCA_024733675.1 Psilopsiagon aymara
TCTACTCTGCTCTTGTGAGACCTCACTTGGAGTATTGTGTGCAGTTCTGGGGTCCTCAACATAAAAAGGACATGGAATCATTGGAACAAGTCCAGAGGAGGGCCACGAGGATGATCCATGGGACTGGAGCACCTCCCGGATGAAGATAGGATGAGAAAGTTGGGTCTGTTCAGCCTGGAGAAGAGAAGGCTGCATGGAGACCTCATAGCAGACTTCCAGTATCCGAAGGGAGCCTATAAGGATGCTGGGGAGGGACTCTTCATTAGGGACTGTGGTGATAGGACAAGGGGTAATGGCTTCAAACTTGAACAGGGGAAGTTTAGATTGGATATGAGGAAGAAGTTCTTTAGTGTAAGGGTGGAGAGGCACTGGAATGGGTTGCCCAGGGAAGGTGTGAATGCTCCATCCCTGGCAGTGTTCAAGGCCAGGTTGAACAGAGCCTTGGGTGGCATGGTGTAGTGGGAGGTGTCCCTGCCCAAGTCAGGGGGGTTGGAACTAGATGATCTTAAGGTCCTTTCCAACCCTAATTATTCTATGATTCTATGATTCTATTGGCACTTAAAGGTTTTGACTTCAAACACAAACACTAAGGCAGGGAGCTGAAAAGAGAGAGGTCTGAGGAAAGGTCTATCTCTTATGAAAGTTTCTAGGTTAACAGGCAAAGAAAATTTGCTCTTGAAATTCTCAGCAAGGCTTAAGGAAGAGATCTAGGTTTCTAAGCACACATGCCAAGCATAATTTTTAAACTCTTCCAGGATCCACATCATTCACATGGGACTGACAGATGTGACACTGGAACACTGGGAAATCCATATCTTTTGAGAGTGGTCGTTCCAGACTGAGGGAAATACCTTAGGGCGCCTGAAGTGACATTAGATGTTCAGATACCTGAGAAGCCCCACTAGTCTACAGCATTTAAGTAAAGCAGAGAACACTACAACTGGGTTTAGAATCAGCCTGGTTTCTCCACCCTACCCCCTTCCAGCCAGTTCATATGGTGGATGGACACATGATTTCAGTGTGCAGAAAAGAAAGCGGCTTTCTCAGAGTAAATATCTGGAATGCTTTGCATGATATCAGTCCCACATATAGCTGAAGAAACTTTTTTGACTAGAGACCATGAAAGAGGCATACTAAAAACTGGTCCGCACAGAAGGCAGAGAGAGGATAGGAGCATGAAAGGACTAGGCTTTCAGAACGCATCAAGGGATGTACATCACTATGTCCCACTATCTCCCTGTGATACCAATTTCCCTATTTATAAAAGAATAAATAAATAAATAAGAGTAAAGTCAGGCCCCAGTATGGAAGAGCACACATTACAAACTCAAAACCCAAGGTTTTAGGTATTACGTACATTAACTACTTGATGCACACACTTTTGGAAAGTGTTTTCTACCTGCACAGAGCTCGTACCCTTTTCTCCACGACCACTGCCACTACTGATGGGAATCACCATGACACCATGTACAAATGCAAAGTATGTATTAAGACTCCAATTACTCCACCTTACTGTATTTGAATGTTTATTAAGTCCACTCTGCCCACTGGTGGTACTTCAAATTTCAAATTCGTATTAGGAATGAAATAGGTCAACCTAAAATATAGCCACAGCTGATCTGCAGTAAAAATACTAAGCCAAAAGGAAATGGTTTTGTTCTCCTTTGGGCTTTGTTATTTTGCCACAGTATTTCTTTTAGACAGTCAAAAGTACATTTAATATTAGTATTCAGGAATCTGAAATGAAACCATGTCAGGAAAGCCAATCATTGTCAACAGAAAAGACCACTAGTAAAAAGTAGTTTGACTATTTCAGTTCTTCCGACTTCTACTGAGTGATGCCCAGCAACCAAAATACACCCATACAAAATAAATCAGTCTTGGCTAGAGTTTGATTTTGACCTGATTACATTCTTCTTCCCAAAACAACCTCTCATCAAACAGCTAGAAAGGCTGCATCGAGAACTGCCCAATATAACCAGGGTCTTTAGCAAGCTTACACAGCTGCCTCCACACGCAGAAACTATCACTTCCATCTCAAGAACTGCAAAGCTGTCTCTGCTGAGTTAACATCTGAACAACTCTTAAGATAGGATCCCTACATAATTTAGGATTGCATCCAGACCTGAAGCTGGAAACTAGGACTCCTGAGAAAAAGAAGAGAAGCTGCCCTCCCAAAAATTGAGCAGCAGTTCTTAAATGCCTGACAGACCCCCTCCAGAGAGCAGTCCTAGCCTCTCACCCTCTGACAAAGCCACAGAGATTGCCTTGGTGGGGTATGGAGGGGACGAAGCAGCAGAAAAGCCCCACAAGATCATGGTGGAAGAAATAAAGAAATTTCACAAACTGCACATTCAAGATGTGAAAGACAGACCTCAGGAAGCAGTAAGCAAGGCCAGCAGAGATGCGCTGTAGGAATTTGGAGCAAGCAGGCAACAGGAAGTCCAAAAATCAGTGGGTTGAAGAAATGAACCTGCACAGCCACCACAGCATCTCCCCTCTCCCTCTCCTCTATTTGAGCCCAAATCCTTCCAAAAACCTGCTGGCTTAGTTTCTAGCTGAAATAATGTCACCATCTACTCAATTACATCCAGGTCTGTTGGCCATCTACACTCAGGAGTAAAGACCCACAGGCCCCACACAAGGCAGATGCGCTTACATAAACATAAATCCAAGGAAACCTAGGAATAGTTAAAGGCCCTTTTCATGCCCTTCATGCCTCTCCTCTTTCTCCTCCTTTCCCCAGTATGTCTAATATAGAAAAAAAAGGCTAAATGTACAATAAAGTAAACCTGATCCAATTACACTGGAAGTACAAAAATGAAACACACCAAGACTAAGTGTTGCTAGTACAATTACTTCATCTCTCATCCAACGCAGCATTAAATTTACCTGCTCATTACTGAAATTTGGCAACTGAATCAAATGCTTAAAAAGAGCCCTGACAAACCACACAATGAGTGGGATTAAACGAGGAAGAGGAGGAGGACGTGAGAAAGAAAATTGCACCAAGAGATCAAGATTAAGCTGGAGATGCACAAATTCACCTGCCTGAGAAGATCCACCCTCTTCTAGAGAGCATCTGCAAGCTGAAGTTTCATGCAATAAACACGGTGGAGAAAAAAACTTCCTGCTTTGTAACCAAGTTGCATGTGCTTGGCACCACTAGAAGTTGCTAAACAAAGCTGCTGTCAGACACCTTGTGGAGAGACTCTGTATCAGTGCAGTGTGTTTTTAATTTGTATAACAATTATTCTCTGATTTAGAAGCACATAGCTAATGAGGACTCACTGGTTACCCAGAGCAAATGCGTATTGAAAGAGTGGGTACTGGCTTTCTGCTGTTTATACCCTCTGTTGTATATGTAATTCCACCAGATTCATGAACTCCAAACACTACATTAACTACAAAAGATGGAGTCTTCCAAGATACAAGGGCCACTTACCAAACAATAGCATCCAAAATAATTCTAACACACAGAATCCTACTTTAACACTGCTTTGGAATTAAGGAAGAAATGCAGCAGGGCTCCCCTTTCATAAGAGCATATGGCATTTTAAAAAGCAGAGCATTACAAATTCCACCAACAACTACTGAGTCATTCAACAGAGGCTCAAGTTATCCTAGCTCTGTCTCTCCTACCTAGGCACATGCTCCATAGCGAGAGGAAGACCAGAGTTCCTTGTGGTCATAAGGAAACAAGTTGTGTCTCATTTATATTAAATACATACATACTTTCAATGAGTTTTTCAAAGATGATGACAGCTCGGCACTGCCAAGTTTACTCACTGTCCATCGCTTGGGAGAGAATGCAAAGAACAAGAAGTTCCTTGTGTGGAGCACCCTAGATCGCCTGTGCTTTACCAACATGCAAAAACCATATGTCCTGCCAAACCATTTTAGGCATACTACGCATAAAAGAAAACATTTCAGGAAGCTGAATGGTATTTCTTTTCTGTTCATACAGAGTGACAGACCATCACAGCCCATAAATTTTCTGGTACTTCGCCTCTAATACTTGCTAGCGAAGCGTTCACCAGTACAGGGAGCCAGGAACTTGACTCAGATTTTAATTCACTCCTTATCATTCTGCAAAACTACTTCAGCACCCACCAGCTTCGTGCAATGGCTGCAATACCAAAAAGGCAAGCAGTCCTCTGCTGCAGGAAGAAGCAGCACTTGCATTTAAATTCTGTGGGCACACACCAACTAGCCTCTGAATGAGGTTTAGCCAGCCTTTCAGCTTTTGTTTAGTGCCCTCCACACATTGCTGGTAGTTACTGCTTCTGGATAGGGCGACTCTAAGGTACTTTGGCTGGTCATCAGGAATTAATTCTCTGCCACAGAAATTCACCAAGAGCCAAATGTCTGAAAAGATAGCAAACCAAAGGAAAAAGGCACCATGCCCTTTGTGGTAGCTGGGTTCAGGCTTCAGTTATGGGGCTGTCTCTAAGGTTAACATCTTCAAGACTTTGCTCCACCTTCTGCATGGAACGCACATGGAAATAAATTCATCACAAGCAAATTATTTCACACAGTTAAAAGAGCAAGATATGAAGCAGCCACTAATTAAAAGGACCCTTTGTCAACAAGCAAAAATACCAATGTATCCTTGCTGGGGTCAGCACTGTCCTGCGCTGGAATTCATAGCATGAAAGGCTTCCAGAGTGGAGCAGGCTTGGAGCATGAGTCTCTACCAAAATAAAATTGAAGTGCGTGCAGCTAAAGAGGGTTTCAAGAGGACACCTAACCCAGCTGTCTCCAACGTTTGACAGCCACGCTTCTCCAATACCTTTAACTTATTTTCATCTTGACCACTTGCCCCCCCAAACACCTCCCACATTTTTTTTACACAGCAACAGAAGGAATGAGCAGGACAGCCAGAACTTCTGTTCTCTGGATACTCCTGCCCCTTGTCCGCATCTTGTAAGGGTGCATTTCCCACCAGGAAACTAGGACTCTGGTTCCCAGTGCAGGAGCACCAAAACCCAACCCTTCCCATAGGCATCTGAAAGGATCTTTTCTTTTTGAATTATTTCCAGCAACTGAAATTTCACAACTCCCATTTGGCAACAGAAAGCTTTTTCCAAAGCTTTCCAGCTCTTCCTTCTGCATCTTAAATCCATAACTTCTTGTCCTCTCCACAGCCGGCAGAGAGAGCAGCAGTTCATTCCCTTCTCCTGTAGCAAGCTTTCAGGTATTCTCTATGTAAATAAACTTTCATTCTGTAAACCTTCCTTTTGGTAATGTTTTCTAGACATAGATGTGAATTTTTTCACTCAAGTTTTCTTACAGGTTTGTCCACAGAAAAAGGTGCTTCTTAAAAGGTGATGCTTTCAGTAGCATACCATAGCCCAGCTCACACCCAGTAGAACCATCCTGCAGGAGCATGTATGCATCCCAGCCTAGCATGCATTTCCACCTACTGAACTTGGTTTTTACTTTAGGGGTCAGAGAGGGGAAAGGTTTGGGGTTGGGATTTTTGGGGAGTTTGGTTGGTTGGTTTGTTGGGTTTTTTTTGCAACCGCGTAAGACTGACTCACATTGAAGTCTGCAAATGCTGAGTGGAAGCATTACATTTTTGGTTATTATCAAAACAGGCATTCGGTAGGAATACAGGCAAGCCTAGGGCTAGCTTTCCCTTTAGATGTTTTGCCAAACTAGCTGTGCTAATGAGTAGTATTAAAGAAGAGACTCCATCATAAATCCAGAGGTACAAATTAATGTACGCAATGATATCACAAAAAAAACTGAGGCTGGTCTGTAAGATTTGGTTAATCTTATTCAAAGAGAGGAATTAGGAGTACCAGCAAGCAGACTCCTCCCTTCCAGACTAAATTGCAGTCCCACTAGAAAAGATGCTGCCAACATTTATCAGTGTTGACATTCCTATTGCACTGGGGAGGAGCAAGGAGCCAACTAGATAGGAGATATGCAACCAGTTTTATCTGCCCTGTGACAAAATGCTCTCACCAAGGAGTACTCCACTATTCTACTAGTTCCCACACTGCTCAGGAAGAAACCTGAACACACAGAGAAAAGGAAATAAAAGGATGTTAGGTTCTTTTGCTGTAGAGAAAGGAACAGCAAAATGCATTACCTGAATGAAGTAAGGTTCATAGTGGGTTGCATGCAGCAGGTGAGTGATGATGAACACTGACTGTTCTTTTACTGTGAAATATAACCAAGGAGACACTGCCAATGGCAGTTCTTCAGGTAAACAGCAAAAACCTTTTTTTTTTTCCAGAAAAGCTAATGATACTTTTGGGTCCTGAAAAGCTACAAAACCTGCTTTCCAAGCTATTACATAAAATTCCCTTTAATATCACCACTACTTTGGTCAGCCCTCTTTCTCTAGTATGATATTGCTACTGAAAAACCAATGTACTGCTCCAGCAGTGTACTGGAGTATACCATAAAAAACCTATAGTACACAAATTGAAATGACAGTTTTCAGCCAGGGAAGGTTTTCCTTATTGGTAAGTTGCTAGCAAAAGCTTATAAATAAAGAAAAGTACAATCAAGAGGGCTTTGCCATAGGCACAGCTGCACACAGGAGAGCTTGCTAGCAGTATACATCTAACAGCATAAGCATACATATGTGTTTAATGGACATATCTTCATTCTAAGAATATATGGTACAAAGCCCTTTCCCATCAGTTAAGTTAAGCCCCTCAATTCCCAGCCACAGCTACAGCTGCAACAGGCAAGCTAAAGCAATGCCATTTGTAACCAGTTGCCATTTGAAGCGCAAGGCTGAATGCCTTTTCAGGGCTGAGCTGGACCCAGGCTGCAAGCAAGCACGTCTGTACCAGGTCAGAACCAAGGTCCACCCTCATCTCACTACATGTCCCTGGCAGCAGCAAGGAGACAATGGCCAGGGAAGAGCATATTGTGCTTAACCTCCCAGTGTCTAGCAATTTTCAGCCAAGGCACTCCTCAAGGTAGAAGGAGCACGGCTATCTTCAGAGTTCAGCTGAAGACACACTGCCTTATTGTTAGGAAATGAACGCAAACTCAGTCCTTTCAGAGTAGGCAGAGGGAGGGTGCTTGTTGAGCATTTTCTGGTGAGTATTTGGACAGGAAAGCCTGAAAGGAATCCAGCAGCATTTGGCAGTGATAGGTCTCATACCATCACAGAAAGATGTTGGGATAAAACACAACTGGAGATTTAAGTTAGCCGGGCCAGTTTCCACCATCAAAACCAGTACACCTTGAAAGGACAAAAAGCAAACTGTACTACTCAAAGTACATCATATTTCAGACTACTCCATCTCAATTCTTAGGAGAGGGCATGTAACCATCCTTGCCAGTGCCAGATCTGCATGAAACATCTATATTCAAGTAGTTCTCTTCTCCACAGACAACAGTGACACCACACACAAATTCAACATGAAAAGCATTTACAAGTTTCAGAAGAGTTAGCTATGAGCAGAGCCTGCTAAAAGGCATGGCACTGTCCCGCTGCCATGGGCTGGCCAGTAAAGCAAAAGACAAGATAGAAACTTCAAAACACAAAATACAAAGAAGCAACTCAATCCTAAGATCCAAGTGACGGGAATATTTCTGACTGACAATGGGGGGTGCCAGTAACCAGTAAGCATCTGGAACCTGGCGCAAATCCCCACAGCTCCTTGTAATTTTAACTAAAGGTACATTACAGGAAAAGTGTATTTAGAAATAAAAACAAAGCCTTGAACTAGAGAGGACAGACTCATCCTCCCTGGGAAGAGAAGGGCTCCAACCCTCTGAGCAACCCCAGGAAGCTGTTTGAAGGTGTCTCTCTCTGCTGTGACCACCAGAAGCCCCCTGCTCAGCTGGCCTGCGTGGTTTGGGTCACGACATCTTCACAGACCTCAAGAAATTAAAACCTTCCTTTCCCTTTGGGGGTTTCAGCCCTCTCACAACTCAAACTTAAAGCAGAGGCTGGCTATATGGTTAATAATGCAAAGGCCACAGGCATCCACTGGAGGTGAGAGAAGTTCAGTTCAGACGCACTGGTAGGGATCCCAAGAGTGCGACAAGGCATTTGGAACAAGGATACTCTCATAAAAGTACACACTGTGCAGCATAATCAATCAATCACAACTGCATCTAGGAGATGAATGCTTGCATTAGGCATTAAATTCGCATGTACCAACCATATAGCCACGCATCTCTGCTCAGTCAGGAGGGGAAACAATGTTCAGACTGAAACCTGATGGAAGGCTACCAGGGAGAATAATGGGTTTAAAACCCCACCTTTATCAAATAAGCTAATTATAGCTGTGTTATTTAATGGTGTGGCAGCCGTTCTCAAAATTTGGGTCCATAAGCAGTCTAGCCTTTACTTCTACCAGGAGCCTGAAAGCTGACCCAGCAGGAGAAGACTGAAGACTGGTAACACTAAACCATCATGTGAATTATGTTAAAAGCTAAGAAAGGTTGATTTTGAACCAGCACATAATGCACACATTTCCACCCATCGTGTTCTCCTGAAAAGACCAAATCTGCATTTGAAGTACCGACAACTTCAAATCTTTGAGGGAAAAAAAAGCTTTCTTTGTACAGAGTCAAGCTTAGGCAAGTCTTGCAACAGTAATTACAGACACTGCCTCCCCAAGCCATCTGCTGTGGCATTTATAACTCCTGGAAGGGCAGCCAGCAGAGCTGGTGGAAGAGAAGAGACACACATATCCCGGCAACCAAAGCCAGGCTTCTCAGAAAAGCTGTGATGCTGGTCTGACCCTAACAGGAACTCACATCCTGGTTATCCAGACCTCCTTTAGCTTGCAGATAGTGCTGATGTTCACATACCAAAGGAAACAGCTGGGTCTGCAGATTTGTCAGATCAAAGGGAGCTAGGAGCCCAATCTCAAGGCAACTTATAACCCTGGCAAGAGCCCAGCTGGAAGAGTTCAACCAGGACCTCATCCCAAAAAAGAACAAACTTGTGCTCTGAAGTCAGTGAAGCAACCCAACTTTCACATGTGGACAGACTTTAAAGACACCAGCACAGCCAATAGCTCTGCATCTCTTCTCCAAGAAGTGATGCCTGTAACATACACAGAATAATTCAGAACAAGCTAAGTTCATCCTTTATGAGGATGCATAGGGTCCAGCCTGATGTACTCACCTACCCAGTGACAACCACTGCATCTGCCAAATGTTTTCATCAGCAAACCACAGCTAGCAGAAGAGCTGCAAAGACAGGCTCACCCACTGCTTACTCACGCAGCCACAAGTTTTAGCAGTGAGCCAAGCTGCAGGTACTTTGAAAATCCAGCTTTCACAGTACAGCTGGAAACAATGTCGATTAATTGTTTTGCCATCCGTAAAACATTACAATACTCGCTTCATGGGGTTGTCACAAGGATGATTTGACATCTCTGAAAAGCTTTGAAGAAGAAACAGTGGCTATTATTCTGAGTACCATAGGATTTGGAAAGATCTCACATGAATGCTGCACGACCGTGCATGTGTGACAGCTTCAGCACCAATAGATTATTTTCCCTCACGAAAAAGCCTCCCAGTAGCTCATTTACTCTGGGAAACACTTTATTCAGAAATGTATTTTGGTTTGCTTGTTAATATACCCTAAATTGCCATCAACTTTGACTATTTAATGAATAGATTCAGGTGTTGTTTCTAGTCTCTCTTAATTATGGGAAACATTGCATTTTTGACAAAGAACTCAGTTTAGGCTGTCAGGGCTCCCAACCAGCACACTGCAATTACCTAAGTAATGCTAACACACAAGAACAACAACAGGGGGGAACAAAAGCCAACTAAAAATTTCATTGCGATCCCATTTCCTTTCCAGCAAATGAGAAAGTGTGCATGGCGAAGAGGTGCTACATACAGAAAGAGGCCAATGTCATACTGCTTATGCCTGACTATTAAAGAACTCTTGATACTAATGCAGAAACATTATAAAGATTTTGATTAGGTTTGCTTTTACTTTTTCCCCACAAATATGCAAAAACACAGGAGGTGCTGCTGGATTCTAAGTGACTGCCATGCACTTGGATCTACCTCTTCTGAAAGGAAAACTTCCACCACTTCATTCCAAATGTATAAGGAATCTATATGCCTTTTCATTCTCATAAAACATAAATAGCTCAACATCTACTCCAAGGATAAGCATTTTCTTTTTTTCTGAGCAGTCTCAAACTACAGCAGTAGTCACAATTAGGCAACAAGGATGTACCCTAGTGAAGACAGATCTGGCTGAGAGAACTAACACTGCCACTACACAAACTTCAAAGGCTCTTTAAGCTCTTTGGGACATAGACCACATCTTTTGTTTGGAAAGCAAACACCGCATTACTGAAACTACTGCAAGATAAACAACAGCATTAGGACTAGTCAGTACACCAGCTTTTATTCCCTATCCAAGACACGACAGAAAGTTTCTTCTTTTTATTTCACCCTAGCTCTCCACCAAGAAACTGGCACCCATGGGCGCACAAAAAACGCAGCATCACAGTACCAAGCCTCACAAAGCCTCGGTCCCAAGCTCCCCAAACCCCAGGGGAAGCGGCAGCCCAAAAATTATGTTCCTGCTCTCCCTACGAAACACATGAAGGACATTGCATGCCTGAGAATAAGAAAAGGGGGTGGGGAGGAGGCAGGGAGGACAAAAAAGCAACATGAGCACCTGGGCTACTTGTCCAATAGCACACAGCAAGGAGATGTACCATTGATCCCAGCTTTTCCACAATTTATGTCTCAGAGATCAACAACTCTAGGAGAAAGTTCAGAGTGCCAACACTATATCGACCCCCTTGTAAAACACCAGCATGAAGCAGAAAGGCAAGACTGGTTGACTCCCTTGAACATTAGCCTGACAGGCAGCATCCTCTCATAGTTTGAGCTGTGCATATTTTCTATATGGCTTTCCTTGCCTTTTCCCTGGCAGCTCTCACAACCTCCACCCAGGCTTCCTTGGCAAAGTGCGAGGGTACCCTGGCACAGCCAGTCACCACACTCTCCTCCTAAAACTGTTTGGGTTTTGCATGGGTTTACAGACAAAAGAAAAGCTGCTGTGGTACTTGGTTCCTTTTTACAACACTGAATACCTGTTTGGCGAAGGACAAGAACCCAAGCCTCCTGCTTCCCAAGATGCATGTCCCATCTACTGAACTGCACAGTTCTGCTATCTGTTCCGTGCAAGGTTAGACAGCCACAGATAAAGACACAGCAGAAGGAGGTTCTGTTGTGAAGGACCACATCCAAAAGTAACAATCCTAGACTGGTCTTTACAAAAGAGACAAGCATTTCTTTCACTTTTTGCTATGATGTGTGTGTAATAGCTCTAAATGCCCAGCTTCTCATCACTATCATGTCTTGCACCCTCCTAAATGTGTCAAAGCTCAGAGGTACAAGGAAATTTTACACATCAACAGTAAGTATCCACTGATTTTAGCAGCATTAAGAAAAAAAAAATAAAAAAAGCAAGTAAGGGTTTGCTTCCTTTTTAACCAATTTGAAATTTGGACTCCTGCAATAAAACAAAACAGGAAGCAGAGATCAGTAGTTTGGTGCTCCAGCAAATTAAACAGTCCCTAGAATATACTGGTTATACCTGCAAGAGCCTTTGTCCTAGTGATAACTGGTCCCCAGTTTAGGTGCTAACTCACTCCTGGAATCCTGACAATGATCATGCATCAGATGGCAAACTGATTTTCATGTAATGCATTTAACATATTTAAGAGTATCTTCACCAAGCACACAGCAGAGGCCTCGGGATTAGTGCTTCTTTCTTTCATTTTATGTTGGTTAGTATCATAGGTAAACAAAAAATTTGGATAATGCCTTCTAATGCCTCTCAATTCCCTTCCTTTCAGTCTTACTTACAAAGATGGTATCACTTCCTTATTAAGAGCTACCCACAAGCAAAAGCTCCCTGGTATCAGCCTGAAACATAAGCATAGACAGCCAATCCTTATTCCTAGTGGCTCATCACCAGAAGGTAATGGACAGTCTGAGATACAGGTACTTTCTGGTTTCACTTTGCTTTTCGTCATTTCTTTTGTTCTTTATCTCGCAATACTCAAGATAGCGATTACCTAGTCACCGGCTCTTCGTTCGGGCACTACTATAAACAGAGTTATCACACATGCACCAACACTCAGTATGAAAGCTAAAAAAAAAAAGAATATTGAAAGAACAGAACATTTTTAGCCTTTACAGATGACAGTTATATTTCTTTGTCAGTACCTTGGACACTCCTATCAAGAATTACGTTCTCATAAGCTAGAGGAGTAAGACTGATGCTGGGCTGCACTAAAACAAGTGTGACCAGCAGGACAAAGGATGTGATTCTGCCCCTCTAGTCTGCTCTTGTAATACCACACCTGCAGTACTGCGTTCAGCTCTGGGACCCCCAATACAAGAGGGACATGGACCTGTTGGAGCAAGTCCAGAGGAGGCCACAAAGATGGTCAGAGGGCTGGAGCACCTCTGCTATGGAGACAGGCTGACAGAGCTGGGGTTGTTCAGCCTGGAGAAAAGAAGGCTCCAGGGAGGTCTTAGAGCAGCTTCCAGTGCCTAAAGGGGGCCTACAAGAAATCTGGAGAGGGACTTTTTACATGGGCATGTAGGGACAGAACAAAAGAGAATGGCTTCAAGCTGACAGAAGGGTAGATTTAGGTTAGATATAATGCAGAAATTCTTTACTTTGAGGGTTAAGAGGCACTGGCATAGGTTGCCCAGAGAAACTGTTCCTGCCCTATCCCTGGAAGTCTTCAAGGCCAAATTGAATGGGCCTTGAGCAACCTGTTCTAGAAAAAGGTGCCCCTGCCCATGACAGAGAGGTGGAACTAGACGATTTTTAAGGTCCTTCCAACCCAAACCATTTTGTGATTCCATGAATGCAAACATTCTTGGGGGGTTTCTGTATTTGCAGAAAGCACAGAAGCAGCCTACCATAATTTATGGCTATCATAAATTTAGTATAGATGAACTTACTATGTTAAACAGCAATACTTTATTCACACCAGTCAGTCACAAAATGTAAGCCCCAAATCCAATTATTCTGTAATAGTTTTTAAAGTAAACAAAACACCATTTAGGATTTGAAAACAATGCATCTTTCTGAAAGCAGAGGCAGAAAAAAAACCAAACCAACAAGAAGCTAGCACAGGGCTATGCAATAGTTTCATTTTGTAAGAAGATTAACACAGAGCAGAAATCTTTGGCTCTGGCTGGGAAAAGAACATACACTTGATGTTAGGATAGAATTCCCTGTAAGTGGAATTTGTCCTGTTTGTTAATGCACCTCTGCAGCGATAACAGAAATCACACAGGGAAGAAGAAACAGCATTCTTACTTCTGTCCAGCATTACCTGAACTCAAGCCCATTCTGATTTCAGTCCTCGTCAGGCACAATCTGTGCACCCTCGCCTGAGCTATCTGCCCTGTGTTGCTGAACTGCAGCACAAAGTTTTGATAGCAGTCCTGCCATTTTAATCATGCTCAGCAGGGACAAGCTGGTCAGGTGTTTTTCCTGTGCTTGTTGAATTCAAGCTATATTTGGAGACCAACTGTTCTCTACCCTGCTTTCTCCAATTAAGTGTGTGCATAAGGGTGGAGAGGTGAAGGTGGGAATTAAGAGAGAAAGAGACAATGAGGCTTTCTTGGAGTACATAAGGCTGCTCTTAAAAAAAGGCTGAATAAAAGATACTGAAAGGTAATGCACATAACTTTAATTGCAAAGATCCAGTAACAACAGATGTGAAAGGGAACGAGACCAGAGCACACAGAAGGGAACCAAAAGCCAAGGCTGCTCTGAAAGTTACAGGAAAAGACAAGAACATCTACATTTAGACTCCAAGGGCCAGAACAAGGAACTCTAACAGTCCAACACCCACCACAGCAAAGCAAGTTCACTGCAGGTTACAACAAAAAACCCTCTGTGTAACTTAATCATCTCGTATACAGCTGCGGTCTTGATAGAAAAATGAATGGAAACCATCTGGGTTTGCATGGGGAAAAAATAAATGAACGTCCCTATCTGTGATTATGTTGAACTTCACCCAAAGGAGCTGCAGTTCAAGCAAAGAGCCTTGAGTGAACACCATCACCGCAAAAGAAACACTGCCAAGACAAGTGGAGAGTTCACCACTTCACTCCCAAACATGCTTGTACGTATCAGCAATTAACTAATGGCAAACACGCATTATTTGACTCCAGCCTACTTCCCTTAGAGCAGGAGAGCGGGAGAAAGGCCATGAAGTTTATTTTGGACTTGAAATTAATGAGGTTTATGACATGATGAGCTAATGAAATTATTATTGCTCTGAAAAAGGAGCACAGCAAAATTACTGCAAACTCTGCCTCTTTCCTTTCATATGTGGCACCCAATAAGTAACAGTCTCAACGCAAAACCCCCCTTAGTATACAGTCTATTTAATATAAGAGGATAATCAATGTGCTCATCGCTATAGATGCCTACACGTTAGGTTAGCAGCTTATTAAACCCATCAGCATCATCTGAACAGAATCCGTGCACAACAGCATCCTACTTGGTTGCCGCTCTCAGATCAATACGGATTGCTCTTCTCCATTTTGCGCTCACCAGCCGCGCACCCGGGTACAGCCCGGCCCTTCGGAAACGGGCTTTCCGTCTATTATTGGTTTTGTTTCTTTTTGTTTCAAACCCCGCTCCCACTTTCCGCCGATCCCCCTTCCCACCCTCCCCTCGCGCTCGGCGCAGAGCCCAGCTGCCATCCTCCCAGCGGCCAGCCAGCGCCTCCGTCCCTCCGCACCCCGCGGATGATGTCCATCTCCCCCCGGCAGTGCAGGCTGCATTCCAGCCGGGGCCCGGCCGCGCCGACAGGACCATTGCGCCCATCCCCGCCC
>JANRGW010022498.1:0-14851 GCA_024733675.1 Psilopsiagon aymara
GGATGTCATGTGAGACAGTGTCAAACGCTTTGCACAAATCCAGGTAGATGACATCAACTGCTCTACCCCTGTCCATCGGTTCGAGTAGAGTTGTTACATTCTCCAATTATCATTGGAGACCACTGGCTGATGTCCTTGTCCCTAGCTACACATTCAGTGGCGCAGAGTCCTTTGAGGCTTATTTTTGCCACTAGCCCATAATATACTATAATCTCCTAGAGACTTGTCTCTTGGTCCAGGGTTTTAAAGGTCTTGCAGAACATCTGGGCATTTTTTGCAAGAGGTGCCTGCTGCTTTACACTTTCAGCAGTCAGAAAGTGATGGTGCAGTGGCCACATGAGCTGCCAGTTCTGAAATTAGCTCTTCCCTTCAGACCTGGGGATCCCTTTTTTATAATGGAGTAATGCGTATGTGTGCCTTCCCTCAGTACGACACATGGGCAGGTCATCTGTCTTTGCCAGCTTTACTGTGATGCTTCTTCCCCAGTGGCTTCTCCTTTTTGTTCTATGTTTTGTTCTTTGTTTCAAAGTGCAAGGAAACTCTGGAGGAATTTTATATCACTTCCCTGAAGCACCTCTTCAGTAACAGTTTCCTTTCCAGCCACTTTCCCATTTTTATGTTCAATGAGTTTTCTCTCAGTGTTCCAAGTTAATTACATAGAAGCTCTAAATATTTCAATTTATGTTGCTGCTTTGCTGTCTCTGAGACCTCTCTTGAGCTTCCACTGGGGGAGAGAAGAGATGGTTTCTGTCTGTCCTTCTGTTTCAGATATTTATTTCATCTGTCAGTTCTTTAGAGGGTTGTCGCTCATTTGGAGAATAATCACTCCATACATCAGTCTTTTTTTCCACAGCAAATGAAACCAAGACAGTCCTCAGATGTGCAGCCAGCAGTTTGTCCCAGCAGGTGAACAAGGGAGGAGTGAGAGAGAAGAGCATGAAAGCTCAGGAGACAACCTCATTTAACGGAATTGAGTATGGTCCATAGCATGGCACAAATAGATTCTTGTGGTGGCTTTTTTTTGAGAGACTTCAGAAAACGTGGGGAATCTGCGGCCAGTAAGGCACGGATGATACACAGGAGAATGGTGCAGGACAGCCAGAGCATATTATGGGCTGGTGGGCCCCTACCACAGGTACAGCCATGGTCAACAAGAGCTGCTGCTTTGCCAGCCTTCAGATGCGTCGGCGCTGATGACTTTGGCTCCTTAAACCCCGTCTCGTTTCAGAGGGAAGTGAGCCCCCGGAATTGAGCTCCTTCCACCCGCAGCAGGTAGCTCGCGCAGGGTTTAGCATCCTTCCTGGCCGAGCTGAGCGGTGTCCCGATAGGAACCTGGACAGGGCCTTCCCACGCGAGGCTCAGCGCGGCGGACAAGTGAAGTGGGAGCTCCCTCTCCCGGCCGCGGGCTGTGCCAGGGCCCGCCGGGCTCAACTCGGGGGTGGCGGCTCCGTGCAACTCCGCAGAGCGCGGCTGGCAGGGGCAGTGCCAGGAGCGTTGTAAAGGGGGGTACAAACCCGCGAGTACCACGTTCCACCCTTGCCTCATGCTGATAGAACGCAAACACGGGGGCGGTATTGGGTTTTCTCTGTCCCAGTGATGTGCACTCTAGAGGTTACCATCCAATATGACCATAGTGGTCTACCATTGGCCAGGGCCAAGCAGTGCCTTGCTGCTTTGTGATGAGAGGCATCGGGATTTCTGTCTCATACCCCCTCATACTTAAGATAGGAAGAACATCTGTGCCATCTCCCTTTTCCTGCACCAGCTGTTCAGCCTTGCCTTCATGCGTTCTCCCTGTGCTTTGTACCTGTCATTCTGACAGATTCAGTGTCTGTAGGATGTTCTGTGAAACAAAAACTGGACTGAGTTGCTGCATCTATGTTGTTTAACAGGTATCTTCAAGTAACTTTTCATGCTATTGATTCTTTCTGTGTATGACTGCAATCTCCACACTATTTTCAATTATTTGGGAGAGAAACCGTCCTAAAAGAACTAGCAATGCACTAAGTTTGAATACTGCCAAATCAAGTCGTTTCCCTACCAATTATCCCCATTTTTAAATGGGGTAGAGAAAAAGTCGTTGACGTGATTATTTCTGGCAGAAATATTGGTGTGATTATTTCTGGCAGAATAACAGTGTGCATCTCTTCCTCAGGTGTGGGGAATAAGGGACATGTTGAGGGGAAAAAGGGATAATTTGGAGGAGGCTTGTCACTGAAAGGTGGAAGGGAATAGTGCGCAGGGTGGCCCTGTGTGTATGGAGATTGATTTGTTTTAGGAAGACAAAATGTGTCTGTTATCATGACAGGAAAAACAGTGGGAGGATGATGATTTTGGAGGAATGTCATGGCAATGGGAATCTTGTATGACTAAGTACAGGAGATGACTATTTTGAAGGGAAGTATATGTCCAAAAAATTGAAAGCCTTTTGAAAATCAAAAAAGTAGGGAAATCTTAGGGGAATCATAGAATAGTTAGGGTTGGAAAGGACCTTAAGATCATCTAGTTCCAATCCCCCTGCCATGGGCAGGGACACCTCCCACTAAACCATGCCAGCCAAGGCTATGTCCAACCCAGCCTTGAATGCCTCCAGGGATGGAGCATTCACAACAGCACTTCAGGTTGTTGAGGTTTATTAATTTCATGTAACTGGCCTTCACTGCTAGGAAATACTCTACTCATTCTCCTTTAACTGTCCTGTAGCACTGGGCAAGTGGTCTGTTGTTGCAGAGCAGGAAGGAGTGTGTCCGTCACCAGGACATCATGCCTGAGTATGACCTGCAGCTTCCCACTTGCTTTCCAGATCTGTTGTGTATCTTGTAGCCCACAGTGGCAGAGAAAGATCATGTTGTTGCCAACTTAGGGCATAAGTGGCTACTTAAGGTAAGTCTGTCCTCAGCTGTTTGTGCTGGGCCTTATCCTGTCTGACAGGGTAACCGAAGGCTCTCTACAGATTTTGAAGGGCTTCTTTATGGCTTTGGGCATCAAGTAAGTTGAGGACACTTATTGGAAAGATGGGTACCAGCTGACATCCTGATGCTGAAAGCAAGGACATCTCTGGCAAGCGCGATGATCGGACCGCACTGCTAGACATTTTTTTCTCTGTGATTAGGCTTCTTAAGTACTTGTGAAGTGTCATGGGGTACTGTGTGTTTGGAAGAGCCACAGGAGCAAGCCACTCTGTAAGGCTTGACTTAGGAAAGAGCTCTATGGAACTCTGAAGCTTTTTCTTGCTTAGGTTGCTCATGATAAATGGAAGAGCTGAAGAAACAACAATATATCCTTCAACATAGTAAAACAACAGAGATCTTGCATCAGATAAGGGGCAGTGCTAAAATCACATTAGCTGCTATGTCTTACATCATGATGGAGTTGTGACAAATGTAACTTGCTTCTCAGATTTAGCAAAGAGCTGATTTGAAAGCTTTTCTTACTGGTGATAAGTACTGACTGACCATGTCTTCCTGAGCCTGGGGACTTTGTAAGAGCTAGTTCCACATGAGAAGAGTGGTGATACAGTTGTTTTCACAGCCTCTCTGAGGAAGCGATGTTTCAAACCTCTGACACAGTGCAGGCACTCTTCACCAGGGAAACACAAGCTGGAAAGCTGAGGCATGTTGAGCAACAGAAAGTTGACTCCTGTTCTTGGGTGTGTGAATGGGGTCCATACAGAGTGGATCATTTTTTCACAAGGCTATGGGGTCACAGATGGGAGGTGAAAGTAATCCTTAATGGAAGTGTTCTGTGGAAGCTGAGAAGAGTGTGCTCACTTTCTCTGCTCTGTCAAGAGTGAGGCTTTCAGTACTTCAGGGAAGTGTCTGTTTCCTCCTTTTACTGCAGTGCACTTTGCCTCAGCACTAAGGTCTCAGCCCTAAATTTGCAAGGCACAGAATAAAAGTGACTCCAAACCTTTTCTGCCACTTCTGATGGGTGGCTCATTTAATCCAGCAAGTCTCCTATAGATTGCTTTTTCTGTGTCTAAAAATGAGCACTGCTTGCTAGAGACCACTGTGTTGTCGAGCTTGCTACCATCATGGCAAAAAAAAAAAAATAGAATGATGCATGATAAATAACTGAGTTTCTCACTTCAGTTGTATCACTGCAAAAATCATGGCTTCCTGTGGTACTTTCCATATATATTTGTCTTTGGAGATGCCTCTGTTCAAATATATGATAGCTGGCTAATCCAGAATCATGTTATGCAGCTTTTCACTATCATGTGTCTGTATTTCTGAAAATGGATGAAGAAAGTGGTCCTACGAATTGCAGAGAAATGGCCTCCTGATACAGGGCCAGATCACTTGGATACCTGCAACCCAAATGTGTTAATGTCTTTATGGAAATCAATTTCTCTCAATTTCCTGATATCCAATTAATCTAATTATGCACCTATTGCTCTTGCAGCTCTCCAGAGCAAAGCCATCAGGATACAAACCAGGGGAGATGCTTCTAATATTTCTTTTTTTCAGTTTTGCATCCTTCTGTATCACACTCCATGCTTGCTGCTAGCTGCCTGAATAGCCTGCGACATGAAGCCAAGTTCATTGTGTGCTGACTCTGGAGGGTCTGGTTGGTTAATTGTCTGCAGACTGATGGGGGTTTGCTCAGTGGTGCTCTGTATTCTTATTAGCAGTATGCAGAAGGGAAGACAGAATGAGCTAGGGAATTTAGCTGATCAGGGTAATTTGTTTCAATTGGTGAAAGCTGTTGAGGTTTGTTAGACATTCCAGGAGGAATGAAACATCTTGGCAATGCAGTGAGAGATGAAATTTGACATGGATAAGGCTACAATAATGCCCATTGGAAAGAGTAATGCAAGTTTCTATTCAGCTGCCTGGGCTCTGAATTTGCAGTCTGCTCTGAAAGCAGAATATTAGGAGAGATGTTATCACAGGCAGCTTAATGAAGTGTATCCTTGCAATTTGAAAAAGGGAACTGAGCTGCTTGCATGTTTGACAAAAAATAATATAGTAGCACAGAGCAAACTCTGGTATGTGGATGTTCTGGCAGCAAATGAAGAACACACCACAAAATTATCACTGTGGTTCCCTCCTACTGAGAACAAGAGCTCAGCAGGTCAGAAAGAGTTATCTACTTGCATGGATATTAAAAGTGCCTCAGATTATATAATTCCATCTGTATTCTTTAGAGGCATAAGCTAACTCCTCTTGGAGGCATGGAAGAAAGCTCTATTTGACATGGCTACTGTTTCTCAGAGGTTTCATTTCTTAGGTCTTTCCTATGAAGTGTTAGTAATGGCTGCTGCCACTGGGACAGAACATCACAATGGGCTTCAGGTCTGATCCAACCAGGAAATAGATAACGGGTTCAAACTTAAACAGGGGAAGTTTAGATTGGATATGAGGAAATTCTTTAGTGTAAGGGTGGTGAGGCACTGGAATGGGTTGCCCAGGGAAGTTATGAATGCTCCATCCCCGGCGGTGTTCAAGGCCAGGTTGGACAGAGCCTTGGGTGATATGGTTTAGTGGGAGGTGTCCCTGCCCATGGCAGGGGGGTTGGAACTGGGTGATCTTAAGGTCCTTTTCCAACCCTAACTATTCTGTGATTCTATGATTCTATGATTATATTTCCATAGCAAAATTACAGCGGTACATAGTACAGTGCTCTCTCACATCAGTAAGCTCTCAGATAGCACTTAGCTTTGGTCATCCCTGTCTTTAAGAAATGCAATGTTATATGCTAGATCTGTGAAATGTTGTGCTGTTGGACAATGTTTCATTCAGCAGGAGATAGCTGGAGATTGCTTCAGAAAGAGATGAGGTTTGAAAAGAGTCTGGAAAATTCTGCACTCCTGCAATTGCAGGTTTTTTGAATACCAGTTTGGTTTGTCCAGGGGTGAGGCATAGCAGAGTATGTGAAAAGCATTTTGACCTCTTAAAGTGAGGAGCATAAGGATGTACCAGAAAATACCAGGAAAACCAAGGGCAAGCAATACATTTACAGGTTGCACAATGCTTCTACTGTTTATAGTGAGTGTTTTCAACCCATAAAAGTAGGAAATTTTCAAAACTTAGTTCTCCCCTTACACATGCACAGAATAGACAATGCTGCCTTTTCATAAGGTGATCAGATGACATTGGTATTTAAGTACCTTCTTAATTTGCCTATTCGGTATTAAATTACTACACAAACAGTTTTTCCTGGAGCCATAACCATTTGAAGCCATTATCACACCAGACAGCATAACTTTGGTTTCTATTTTCTCCTCAGTTTGCTAGTCTGGGTTTGTTTCTGTTTTGCAAACATTATTGTGATGGGAAAAAAAGTGTTGTTCTGACAGTCTAAAGGTGAGATTATTCTCCTTGCAGGCTACAGCAGCACAGGAAGAGCCAAGGTAAACTCCCAGTGAGCACACTTGGTGCCTGGGCATGGTAGAAGAGCTCAGTCACCAGGGCCTGCCCTGTCCCACAAGTGCATTATGGGGACTGCTGACATGACCATTCTGCAGTAAAACTCACAGACACAAAAACAAAGCAAATAATTTCACAAGGGTCCTTGAAGGCTCAGAGATTTCTGATCCGAGGTCTGTTTCTACTGAGTACTAAGATGAACATGTCAGGTCTTTCTGCTTTCAGCCTGGTTTTGTGCCAGTCAGTGCTGGTTGGGAATTTGAAACGCCTTGTGTCATTTCTCCACAGTTTTGCTTGCATTCGGTGGTCTGGTGGGGTGCTCAGATGGCTTTGCCTCAAAGTCTGTGCAAAACACTCTAGGGCCAGATTTTGAGAGAGAATCTCATGCTTGGCTATTCCCAAACATCACAGTAGGAGTTGTTGGCTAGTGAGTACTTTCAGTGAGGCACATCACTAATGACTGTGTTTTATGGCATTGACCTTGCATCCATCCAGTTCCTGAGACTCTAGCTTGATGTATTTAGTTGTTTTCTTTGCCGAGGGAAAACATGAAGAAACTTTTTTTCCCCAAAGTTGTGTTATATGTGTTTATCCCTTCAGTTCGCAAATTGCAGGCCTTTTATAAAGCTACTGCATGGCATGTTGCTTAAGTTTAGGTCTCTAGATGAATTTTGAAGGTCCTTTCCGACCCAAACTGTTCTATGATTCTATGATTTGTTGAGGAAACAAATCAAAGACTGTGACTAGATCTTTACCTGATGAAAAATGGGATCTGAAGCCAGTCAGTTTTTGCTGGCTGAGGACTTGATGCTTGCTATTTAAGAGCCTCCGTCTTAGCTTTTTCTTTTTTAGACTTTCTTGTGCTGGGAGACAATTCTGAAGTAAAAAGAGAAAAGACATCCAACACTGTTCTCATGTGTGACTCTGAAAATACAATTGAAGGGTGAGAAGAAGGAGGTATAAATAGTGTTTGGATGGAGAAGCAGTAAAGCTTTGTCACTTGACTATTTGCCATTGTACTGTAGTATTGCAAGGACTTTGAAATGTGCTGCTGTCATAGGGGAGTCTTTCTCCTCTAGCCAGGAACGGCTACAGTCTTGTCACTGTAGAGTGAGGCTCTAGGTATTTTGTCAAGCATTCATAGGGCTGCCACTGAGTACAGGATACTAATCACAAGCAGTGTCTAATCCTTAGTGACTCTCCCTCAGTGCAATTGAATTCTGAGCGGCTGCTGTTCTTTTTGAAAAGAACATTTAATTGTCTAAAAATATGATAGTATCAGCCTTATTAATTTGAAGTCTGTGCTCCACACTTGCAGCAAACTGCAGATTTAACAGCTGCAGCTGCAAGTTTACAACTGCCTGTGTGGTTAACCCAAGGGAGTGAAGGTGAAGAGCCTCAGCTATGCCTCGGATCATACAAAGGAGTTAATCATACATTTTGTGCTGAGGGTCTTAGAAGTTGCAGTAAAGGTTAATGAGCTCCAGTCAGCTGATGTCTTGCAACTACACATCGTTGCCCCTGAGTCAGTAAGACCAGCTGTGGCACTCCATTTGCTGGTGCATGTTGATAAATCCTGGCACTATGCTTGTGCTTCAGCAGTGGGATGATCAGATGCTGTAGTAAGTCAGCTGGTCTGTGAAGTGTTACGTATCTTCCTGGTGCTGCCTTGGGTCACTGGCTTATCTAGCAATTTTCAAGATAGTAAAGTAATAATGTAGATTTCATTTTCTCTTTCTCATTGTGCAGTTTGTGTCATTCAGGCCTGGTATCTCAAAAACTGTCCTCGTGTCCTGTGACAAAATTAATGACAACCTCTCCCCCTCCAGCTTTTGTTTTTTCTTTATTTTTTTTCTTTCTTAAAACAAAACAAAGCAAGCTGGAATTGTATGTTTTTTTGTGATAAGTATATGTTTTGGGAAACATAGTCAGGAAAAGAAGGCAGGTTCCTGAAACAGCTGGTCTAATTCCTGTTTTGCTGAAGTTCTGCGGAGCTATGCACAGGAATAAATACTGGAGTCACTTTAACTATACCAGATAAGTGCTTGGTATTTTTTAGCATCCAAATGCTTGGTTCACTAGTCAGGAGCCAGTATCTACTTCAGTGATTTATGCAGTTACACTATGAGTGTATGAAAATTTCACATTTTTTTATGGAGTAGTTTGGATACCTGGAACAAGGTGTGTTAGAGGAGACTGGTTGCCTTAGTGGTGTTAAACAAGCCACTGCATTGCCTAGTCTGTGCTCTGAATTTCACGCACAGTGACAATATCCAATAGTCCCACGCTGTTTTATAGCGGCTGATGTGAAAAGAGTTGGTGTTATCAGTCAAGTGTGAATATACTGGCACATAGGCATCCACCATGGGCCTTTGGGGTGAGCTGCTGTCACCAGCATAAAGGTCTGCTTCCATTACAGAGCCACTCCTGTCTATCTCATGCTTACTCTTCCTGTCTGCAGAATAAGAAGAGCCACCAGGGTCAGAAATAGCAGCACTTGGGGCACTACCAGTAGTGATGGTAGAAGAGCTTTGGTTATTCCTGGCTTTTTGTGGAGCTTATCTTTCTATAGAGACTGGTGTTTTTCATAGGAAATAATTTCTGCAACTCACATTTCAGGCCTATTTATATTGCTACTTAAGCCTTGTGCCTTTTCTGCTGATCAGCAGAGGATTTTAGTTTCTGATATTTGTCGTCGTCACTACAGTTCACTCAGAGCATCACCAGCTCTCTTGAAATCACAGAGCTGGAACCCAAAAGTGGGAGCTCCGTGTGGGCTGGCCACTAATGCTCACAGAAGTTTGTTCCTGTAGTAGAAATGGTGGTACAAGGAGGGTCTGGGTGTCACAAGTGAAAGCACGGCTTGCTAAAGAGCACAGCGGTCTTGTGGCCAGGAAATAGTGTTTGTACATGCTGTGAAATATGTGGTAAGGTGGAGGAAAATACGTATGTAATGCTGCATGCTTGGGTGGAAATGTTAGTTGAGTGGAGGAATGGGGTGTGTGGAAGGGTCTACGTGAAGTGCATGGGTAAGAAAGGGTTTGTCTGCAAGTGGGTTCATGAGAGCGCTGTGAGTTAGTGAAGGAAAGAGTGGGCTCTGCGACTGCTTTGTGTGCTTAGTAATGCTTTGGGTTGCAGAGGAGGAGAAATATGGAGAAAAGAGTGGTGGTGTAGGGTTTTCTGAGGTAATAAGTAACCTGTGGTTTGAGAAGACTTACGAATAACTATGGGTGGTCATCTGAATAGTTGGAATGGAGAAGATACACCCTGCTTCGGTTTCCTTCTCTTTCACTATAGTCTCTAGTTTTTAAGCATTAGGTTAGGGTAAGGCCTTTCTGGTGAAGGATCACAGAAAGATAAGAAACTTTGATCCCAAACCATTCACGCTTCTCGGCATTTGGGCTGTAGAAGCTACTCTGAAGCATGGGGGCTTCCAGAGGTTACAATTCAACTTCTGAGAGGCTGGTATATTTCTTGTCTGGAGGTTTAGAGCATTAACTGGCAAGTAATTCAGGCAGTGAGTTTTAATAGCATTTGAAAACTTAACTAATCTCTGTTTCTGGATCTTATCACAATTCTTGGGTTCTCTGCAGTCTTTTTTGGCTAAAACCCAACTGATTCTTCCATCTTACAGAGGTTCTTAAAGTGTGCTGCAGTTGGTAGGGCTGTGCTCCTCATTGCATTGATAGACCACTGTCCAAACCCAATTTGCCTTGTTTAAAGACAAATACTTTACAGCTAATTGTGGAGTATCCAGAGTACAGTCCAAAAGCCCAGTCTGGTGCTGACAGTCTTAAAGTGCTACCTGAGGTCATCCTATCCCTGAAAATACAGGATAAAGGATCAAAGAGCAAATTTAATGGCTGGTAATTGCAAAACCCACTGTTTCTTTCAATTTCTTTAGAAAGAGGGTCCAAGCGTAGGTCAGGATGCCTGCGAGGTTTTGTTTTAAATTGAAAAATGAGCAAATAATCCTTGCCTGCTTAGATTAAATCCAGTTACTTTCCAAGAAAGGTAGGCATACATGTTTACCTGTATTCACAGCTATCAATAGCAGATCTGTGGTGCCTGATGCTATGTGATATTTACCACATAGCAGATACTTTGCTGGTCCCCAGAATGTATCCTGTGAAAGCCAGCTTGTAAGTTGAAATTCTTCTAATTTCAGGCTGACAGCTCAGCTAAAAAAAATGGCTTTGCGCTGAAACGGGCATTGAAAATCCGGGGCATGGAGGCAAATTCAGATTGTACTACTTAAGGATAGGTTTATACGATCATGTCAGCTTCAGTGTGGCAACTGCCATGGTGCCCTTCTTTGTGCCTGTGCCCACCTTTTTCATTACTTTTCAGTCTCCAATTCCAAGTAGGTCAGTAGCAAGCATCCCAGCTTTTATCTGCTGCAGACCTTTTGAAAGCAGCAGTAGACTTTCCAAAGGATGAACATACGGAGGAATTTGCGAGAGCTTTGTCCTCACTTCATACCACCGGCTTAGAGGCACACAGAGGGAATATGTGATGGCGCAGTTGCTAACTGTAAATTGTGTGAAAGCAAGATTTCAGAGAGAGATTGATGCAGGCACTTGTTAACCCCTTACTTCTTTAGCACATCCCCAGGTAGAAGGGATAAAGAACAGTTATTCCAGGTGAAGATGAAACAAAACTTGCCAGCTAATACAGGGCTTTCAGTTCTACTGATTCATTTATGCTGAGGATTTGGTACCTCCTGCTTTTCTTTCAGGTAGGCTGTTTTATTGTAACTGGTTATTAATGTTGGCATGGGAGGCAGTGGAGCAGCTGCAGGCTTTGTTTGCTCTGATTTTGAATGTAACTTTTGGCAAAGGCAATTTTGTACCCAAAATCAGTAATTTCTTTTCCATCAATTTGTTATAAAACCAGATAAATAAAAATCTGTCACACAGAAGTTCAAAGAATGGAGTCTCATACCACTGGATGAAAAGCCAAAGAGGATGAAATGAATTAGATACCAAATGTAATAAACCTATCAATTATGATGCAATAGTATATTTCCTGCCCTGCCACAAAAATGGACTGTGTTTTTCTGTTGTATAAAGCACTGTAATCTCTCACATAAGGCTAAAGCTAGCTAGAAAGATGTGATTTAATTTTTATGAGAAAAATCTTTCTTCTCTTAGTCCCCAGGTCTTGGTCAGGAAGCAGCAAAAGAGTATGTACGCAAACAGGAGAGCTAGAAAACCCATGTCCAGGGTGGATCTGGAGTCAGTGAAAGAGGGGTTAAAACTTTAACAGGAAGTTTAGATTAGATATAGGGAAGAAGTTCTTTACTGTAAGGGTGGTGAGGCATTGGAATGGGTTGCCCAGGGAAGCTGTGAATGCTCCATCATTTGCCGTGTTCAAGGCCAGGCTGGACATAGCCTTGGGTGGCATGATTTTAGTGTGAGGTGTCCCTGCCCATGGCAGGGGGTTGGAACTAGATGATCTTAAGGTCCTTTCCAACCCTAACTATTCTACGATAAATTTAGGACCCATTGTGCTGTCACTTGTTTGCAAAGACTTTTTTAGGTGAGTAACAGGAATAGCGAAAATAGTTAGTGCAGTGAATATGCAACAATTGTAAGAATAGTAGCAAGTATTTACAGCTTTACTGGAGAGGGCCGGAGTTGAAGTTTGACCACCTAAAATATTCTTAGTCTAGTTGTCTATTAATCTGTCTGCATCTTGGAAACATTTAACTATGTGGTGTATTGGGTCTTTACTGTTAGTGCATACCCACTGGGAAGTCCTTATCTGTGAGCATTTCTCTTTGCAATAATATACTATGCACTGTGGGGATGTAAAGGAAAGACAGGTAATTAAAAATATTTTTTGCCTCATTAAGCTTCATTTAAACTCACAATCTGTTGTCTGAACTCTGTGCTATCTGAAGTCAGCCTTGTTACAGGCTTTTCTACATTTAGCCTTGCCATAGTGTTTTTTAGACATTGCTTATGGTTTGCACGAGATGTATTTTGTGTACCTGTTTGTGCTCTGTGAATTCTCCGCTGTGTGTGCTTGGTCTTTCAAGCTTATTTCAGTTCAAATTAATGACTTCAGGGAATATTACTTATGCCCACAGAAGGTTTACTGTATTTGAATCAACTGACTTTAATAACCAGAAGAAAAATAAGTATGGAGCATAGATCCAGTACAAAAATAGCTAAGCAAGGTAGGTACATTTTCTTAGGAAATGCACACAGGGAACTTTTTATCCTTTTAGTAAGAAAGCTTGAAAAATCCCTGAGAAATCTCTGAAATAAAACAGAATATATACCCTCTAGGACTAAACAGCTAGACAATATGTAGTCTGCAATAAAACAGAATTCAGACTTTTCCTTTAGGAACATGTAACATGTATTGTAAGGACAAGGACTAGCTTGTCTAACCATGATGCTCAGCTAAACAGTGCTGAGAATCTGACCCAGAGCTGGGTTATCTCCTCAAACTGTTCCAAGTCCGGAAATAAAACTTCTTTCATTTGCATTTGGTGAAACAGCTAAAAGGTGAGTTGACCATCAAGCAGATGTGACATACCAATGGCAGTTTCTGCAAACAAGCTCATGAGGAGTGCTAAAAATAGTTATAAGCTATAGTTGTGAAGAGGCAATCCCTAGTAACCAATCTATAAATAAGCAAGCTAATGACTAGTATGCTAGGTTTATATCTTTCATATATTTTAAGCGCTTTTGAATGCAGAGGTAGCACAATCTGGAGGTTAGAGCAAAAAAATGGAAAGTGAGGACTGTTTTCAGCTTCTGAGATCTGGTTTGTGGGACTTGCAGTAATCACTGCCATAGGTTTTGGGGATCTTGCAGAGCAGTGGCACTATTTTCAACTTGAACCAATTTCAAAATGCAGTCAGTTAAGATTGGTGGGACATTTTAAAATGCAATCCCACCACTAGATGGGGGGAAGTAGTTGTTTTGACAGTGCTGTACATTCCCCTTTATTAAAAGGAAAACCAAAACAGCTTTACTGTGCATGCTGCTTTTGTACCCCACATACTGCTTTTAAGCACAGTTCTTTTTATCCAGTGTGAATGTCTGCCTGAGTGGGTCATTTGAGCTGTCTTTATGTTGCAGAGAAAACAATAGCCACATCACAGTTCATTTTCTCTTTTGCTAAAGTAAATTTCAAAATATATAGGCATTTGAATGACATTGTAGATGTGCTTGTTTCTCTTGTCCCAGATTATGAGGGGGGTCCTAAGTGGTCCCTGTCTCCGTCTGAGATGGAGACATCTTCATTGTAGATGTGCTCGTTTCTCTTGTCCCAGATTATGAGGGGGGTCCTAAGTGGTCCCTGTCTCCGTCAGAGATGGAGACATCTTCACTGTAGATGTCAAAAAGTAGATGAAGCAACTCTCACACCTTTTCTTCACTACTTACAGATATTTCCTTTCACAGTCTTCCTTTCTGGGGAAGCACTGCTGTCTACCAGATTGAGAGATTAGAGAGGGCCTCATCTGCCTTGGAAATACAAAATGTCTGGGGAAAGTCTATTTGTTTCTCTTTTACCGTCTGTCTCCTCTAAAATGGATTAATCTCAGGGGAATACAGCTGCTTTGCCTACAGCATGGGGATCCCACTGTGGCCCGTGCTCCTGCATGCTGCAGGTTGCTTACTCTGTCTCATCAGCGCCACATATCCTCCAGCTCTGTGGTTATGGCTGAGGGAGACTTAGACTAATTTCCACGCCTACTCCCTTCTCCAAACAGCTTTCGCTTTAACTCATGAAAATGTACAAAATTTTGGGGGCGTTGAAGATGTTTTTTTGGAGGCAGTGTTTAGTTTTGTATGACATACATCTGTTATGATCCCGAACCCAAGCTGATGATGTCTCTTCAGATAGTTCTTCACCTTTAAACAGGTATTTCCAAGAGACTTAGGGCTTGATTCAGCCTACAGAAAAAAACTAATAGCAAAGTTCTTCTGAGTTTCATTGGTGACAGATAAGGCTCAGGATTTAATAACAAATCCAGATTCCCTTAGTCAATTTTTCCAGCAAAAGTGTCCACTATTGCAGTTTAGTTGGAAGTTGTCACATTGTAAAAAGCATTAAACTGCTCCCAGTCTCAGTCTCACGAGGCTGTCCAAATTCTCTACTTTCCCAATATATTTGTTCATGCTAAGGTGAAAAAGGCACAAGTTATTGTGACCTGGGTTGCTGTTGGTTTATCTCAATATATCTGTGTGCCTTCAGACAGAGTCCTCCTGCTTCCTTTCTGACATGAAATAATGTGGTTTTACTTGCAGAAAGTTTATGGTGGAGAAAACTGTCAGGGATACACCTTTGTATTTAGATATTCCTGGTTTGTATTTAATACTGTCATGGTTAAAGCCTCTCACACAGTTTGCTCACTCACTCGCCATTAGTTCTGTCCCCCTGCTCCCAGGGGGATGGGGAGGAGAATTGAAAGAATGTAACTCCCACGGGTTGAGATAAGAACAGTCCAGTAACTGAGG
>JANRGW010022499.1:0-22400 GCA_024733675.1 Psilopsiagon aymara
ACCTCACTTGGAGTATTGTGTGCAGTTCTGGTGTCCTCAACATAAAAAGGACATGCAACTGTTAGAACAAGTCCAGAAGAGGATCATGAGGATGATGAGGGGACTGAAGCACCTCCCACGTGATGATAGGATGAGAAAGTTGGGTCTGTTCAGCCTGGAGAAGAGAAGGCTGCATGGAGTCCTCATAGCAGCCTTCCAATATCTGAAGGGGGCCTATACGGATGCTGGGGAGGGGCTCTTCATTATTGACTGTAGTGATTGGACAAGGGTTCAAATTTAAACAGGGGAAGTTTAGATTGGATATGAGGAAGAAATTCTTTACTGTGAAGGTGGTGAGGCACTGGAATGGGTTGGCCAGGGAAGTTCTGAATGTTCCATCCCTGGCGGTGTTCAGTGCTGGGTTGGACAGAGCCTGGAGTGACATGGTTTAGTGTGAGGTGTCCCTGCCTAGGCAGGGGTGCTGGAACTAGATGATCTTAAGGTCCTTTCCAACCCTAAGTATTCTATGATTGTATGAATATAGCGTTCAGTTTTCAAAACTGCCAATAGACAGTTCACTCAATACCTTACCATTTCTGCTATATTTTTCTGCTATAGTCTTACTGCTATTGACATTTTATCTGTTACTGTTCAGCAGTTGTATCTATCTAGACATCAGGCTTATGTCTGATAACGTTTTGGGTAATGCAGTCATAGTTGAGAGATAAATAATGACAAACGACACCCAAAGAGATCTTGTATAAGGGAAAACAGTAAAACATATTGACTGTCCAGGGGCTCAGCCATTGGGTCTACAATTAACTTTTAAAATTGTCAGTGAATTTAACATATTCCAAATAAAGTCACAGATGGGTGGAATTAAACTGAATTCCTTTGATTTATGAAGACATCTCTCCCAAACTCACATGCAGAAAAAAATGTCTTTAAAAATGTAACCAAATACAGAATTATGTTTCTGGGAGGAACGAATGTTGATCCATGGGAGAACATTAGCAATAAACCACAAATGATAAGAAATCTTTGTAAAACCTCAAAATGCTGTAGTTGAAAAACATCTGGCATAGTTATTGGGTTGGTGAAAAGGATGTGCAGCAAGTAGGAATACTGAGGTGACTTCTCTCTTCACACATTTCTGGTGAAACTGATCCTGAAACAAACAAACAAAAATACTGCAAGCAGCTGTGGTGTTCTTTTCTTAGAGCTGAAATGTCAGACAACATTTAGAAAATCTTGAAGCCATAGCACCATTGTAATGCTTTAAGGTAGGAAACAAATGCCACTCATAATTGCCTTGTCATGCTTACACTATACTTAGACATTACTGAGCTCAGATGATCTGAGTAAATATTCCAAATTTCCATGCTGCATGGCTGCACAACTGCTGAACCCAGAGTGCTGCAAATGTCATGAGCAGACAGATGGGTAAGCAGCCGAGTGATGATGCCAGGTAGAGGTCTGTGGTCCCATTGACATGAAACTTCTAATATCTGTATTACCTAGCTAATACGTAACTTATGTATGACTGAGAGGTAACGAGTTTGATGTGAACTGATATCACTGGTGTTAGATTATGAAATTGGCAATTCCTAAAAGCATACAGGAACAGCCTGTGGTGATACGTTTAAGTAGTTCATAGCAGTATGAGTTCGGTTAAAAAGTAGAAAATATACTGTTTTCCAACAGTGAATGAAAGGAGATAATATTTCTGATGACTGCAGGCAATCCAATACTAGCATCCTTGCAACATCACGCTATATAAACATGATAACACAACAGTCCAACTGCAATGCAAGAGAACACATGCAAAAGTATAGTCAAGACACAATGTCACTTGAAACTAGATATGTCTAAATAACTTAAGTATAATGCTAACAAAACCAGAAATCTGTGCAGTAATAAGGAAAGAATAAAAATATTAGTGTACCAGCGATGAAGTTGTAGAGTATGGCATTATTTTTGAATGAACAAAAATGGAATTAATGTTTGTTATTTTGCAATTTATGATGTACTGAAGAACCAAATACCTTTCTTCTGGCAGCAGAAGAAAATATTTGTGCAAGTTATACATGAATTACAGTCAAATGACATTCATAACACCATAGAATGGGATCGCTATTCTGTAGAGTCAAGAAGTGTATCAAGTAACCTCTGCAATACTGATACATTCATCCTCTACATGAGATCAGCCTGGTACTTTTGGGCTATTACAGACACTTGAAGGTTTTTATCTCCAATTTGTAGATATGCAGGAGCTCTGTGTGGGAAATACCAGCTGTCTGGCAATGTAAATGACTGTAGGCCTTCATGTTTTTATGTAACCTAGAGTCTTAACTTGCTTAAAAATGCTGCAGGCCTAGATGCTTTCCTCAAGAGTGTTCTGCTCAGGTGTTCAGCTGTACTAGGCAGATGAGATGTTCTGAAGCATTCTGTCCACGCAGAGCAGACACAAGGGAAACACTTCAGAAAGGTGCGCTACATAAAGGCCTTGAAGCCTGGTTTTGAAAAGCAGTTACACTTCAGTTCTGGTTGCCACTTACTGGCTGGAACACAAAGTCTCTGGGGAGCCATAGTGAACTTACAGAGCTCTTGCTCCTTTACTAACTAGAGTGCTCACATAACATGGAGTCTCTGGAGCGTTAGTATGTGCAGTAGTCAATAGTTTAGCCACAATACTCTAGCAGACTCAGCACACATCTTTCTGCTAGCAAAGGATGGGATCTGTATTTCTCTTGGAATAAAGGTTTAAACTTTTTAAGCATGCATTCAGGCTAGGTAGGAATCTCCACCTCTATTACCACAAAAAGGTCAGGTACACAGAGTGCTTCTGTAGGCCAAGCAGGTAGAAGAGCTAAGGCACAGACAAGGCCATATCTGTCACAACCCTGCCCACAATGTTTTTATTCCAAGGCAAATTCTTTTTAAGCCTGCTGGAGATAAGCTGAACTACAACCAGGCTCAAAGCACATCATGAGCAAAAAAAAATGCGTTCACTTGATGTGTGTTCCTTTTATCAGCATCTCATATGCCATAGTAGTACCATGATAAAGTACCACCAAGACCTTCCTAGCCATCAGTGAACATGTGCTGCTCCACAGTGGGGAAAAAAGAAAGTTGCAAGATACGACAAATAAAACTCCTCATTTTGGCACAAATATAAACTATTCCTCTCACTGTAGACAACTGTTTATGTTACAGGGCTAATTTGACCATTAAGCTACATAATGCAGAAAAAGTGAAGAATGAAGAATAGAATCATAGAATAGTTGGGAAGGACCTTAACATCATTTAGTTCCAATCGCCCTGCCACGGGCAGGGACACCTCCCACTAAACCATGCCACCCAAGGCTATGTCCAACCTGGCTTTGAACACCACCAGGGATGGAGCATTCACAACTTCCCCGGGCAAATACTTCCCATACTGCCAGGCAACTCGCAGCCCCACTGCCCAGTGCTAGCACCCACCCCCGCATTACCCACCATCCCGGGAGTGCCCAGTTCTACTGCACAGAGCCTCAGGGGTCCACAGACCCCCGGCCCCGCTTCCCGGGCTCTGCAGAGCACCACAAACCCGCACCACAGCCGCTCACCCTCAGCCCTCTCCCGCTCTTCTGCTACCACAGAAAATCAGAGTGCGGCCCCCACCGCCAGGGGCCTGCCGGAAGCTGCAGTCCGGACTCCGGCGTACGGGCACCACTCGCCCTGGCGCAAAGGGCCCTGGCGGGGACAGTAATTAATGACTGAGGGTTAATAACAGTAAAGAAGGTGAGAAAAAGGAAAACAAAAAGGGAAAAGAGAATTATTAAGAGGATAACATTATTGTGAACTATAAATTCATTCCAATTTGTCATTCAAAATTCCATGTTACCATAAGGTGACAACTCAGACCTTGCCATTCTAGAGCAGAAAGAATTAACACAGTTTATGGACATGCTGTTCAGCCAGATAGTAGCATAGAGCAAACAAAAGGCAAATTCACCATTTTATTAAATCTTTAAAAGGACAGGTGTAAATACTTTTTACATCATCATATGCATTGAAAAAAGGGCAAACAACATTACAATGAGATAAGCATGTTTCCATTAATTGTTCCTTATTTTCATCCTACATTTTTTTTCCCCCAAAATGTCATCTGAGCAGAATTTCTCTTTTTTAAGTAGTGAATTCTACTATGCAAATGAACTCTTTTAGGATGCTGCATCTTGCATTGATTTCCACTATAGTATGTAGTGTAATTTAAGATACACCTTTAATATTTAAACTGGCTAATGTGACTGAACAGATTCACAGTCCTGGCAAAATTTAAAATGACTTATTGAAAAAGCTTTTAAATTAGTTAAAGTTTTAGTTGCATTTTAACTATTATATTCCTTATGCCTCTTGGTATAGAAATTGAATTCACTATTCTTGTTTGGATTAAAACATTTACCATGCAGAAAATAATATACTGATTTAAACTAAAGGGAGGGGGAGACAGAGACTGAGTGCTAAACATTTGGAAAATTAAACTGAAAATAATGAATAAAAGAGGAAAAAAAATGTACAAAATGTCATTGATCTCAAAGAAAAAGAGTCAGAGACAATGTCGTCCTTGGTCAGAGTAAACATTACTGAGCAACAACTAAAAACATCAGTGTTACCAGCATTGTTCTCAGGCTGAGAGTCAAAGCCACAGCACTGCACTAGCTACTAATAAGGAGAAAAATGACTGCTACTGCTGAACCCATGACACCTAGTTTTCCAGAAAAACATTATTTCACGCCTCTTCACATTAAGAATGAACTGCAGACTTGATGCTACTCCGGGGATTAAAATTTAAGGTGTATGCAATACGGGGAATCTTGGATGCTCATAAGTGTCTTTTTCTAACCAAAAAACTACATGCAGAAGGATGATTATTAACTGAATACATTGATACTTCCAGACAGAATAAACATGTGACCATAGTTATTATGTCAGGCCAGAGATCGCCTTTTTTATTTACTTTGTGAAATAGGATTTTAAGAAATTTCCTTTTTCCAACATTGTAATGCTGAGTATGTGTGATGTGAAGGTGAGGTCCAAAGCTTCCAAAGTCTGTCAATACACATGTGAACAAATCTTCCATGTTTGTTGGAGAGGAAAGTGTGTCAAAATCACATTACATTAGTTTGATTTCACTTATACCAAACTGCAAGTCTGGTGCATTTACAGTTACAACAATGACCTAATTCAGGACTTCAACAATGATCAAGTAGCAACAGCAGATTTTAAGTTTTCTTGAATAGGAAGTTCTGATCTACAATATAAGACTGAGAAAGCTGTGGGATTTTTATACAGGTATTTAAAGACAGCAGTGAGAGACAAATTATATAATATGGCAAAGGAAGAATTTGTTTTAACTTTGCCCAGGTATTTCCCAGTTTTCCTGTTGCAAATTCTGACATTCTGTATCAGTAGGGGAGACTTCATGGTCTGTAGAAAACCAGCTAATAACCGCTGTACTACTCCTAATGTGCCCCTGCTTCAGAAAAGTTTTATCAACACTTTTACGCAGTCTCAGTCTTTCTTTGTGGTCACCATAACACAAGTCAGGAACATTCATAAGCATCTGAAAATTAAAAGAACCTCAACTTTTTGAACTGTTTCTAGTAGGTTGCATTATTTGGAAATGTGGAATATTGTTTGGAAAAGCCAGGAGTTTATTTATTAAATGGCAGTTCTCAGGACTACTAAATTTATTTGGGGAAAAAGGGGGGAAAAGCTAGAAAGAAAAATAAAACTCTATCCTGGGTTCGGCAGTGGCAGTCATTTTTCTCCTTCTTGGTAGCCGGTGTGGAGCTGTGTTTTTTTTTTTTTTTTCTTTTGACTTTGGGCTTGGGAACAATGTTGATAACACCAATGTTTTAGTTACTGCTTAGTATATTTTGGTCTGGCCAAGGACTTTCTGAGTCTCATGCTCTGCCAGGGAGGAGGGTAAGCCGGGAGGGAGCAGAGATGGGGCATCTTATCCAGACTGACCAAAAAGGTATTCCATAGCGTAGCACGTCATGCCCGGAAGGTAAAAAACTGGGGGCAAGAAACCAGAAGGGAGGAGTTCACAGCTCGGTAGCTGGGTAGTGAGCACTTGTATCCTCTTCCCTTGTATTTTTCCCTGGTCATTATTTTTCTTTTCAGGATGTTATTTTTGACCGTACTATATCTTCTATATCATCCATACTTGAAAATACAGTGGAATACAAGATGTGAGATGTTATGGCCTGATATGCTGCCATTTACTCCATGCAGTGTTACCACAATTTAGAAAACTCTTTGGTGCAAGCAGAATTTTAGTAAAATACATTTAGTATGATTAGGACTTGGTGTCCCGGTCCGGCTCGTCGGCCCCGAGGAGAGCTGATCTTTTACGGCACTCTCTGCAGTTCACAGGAGAAACCACAGGCCCTCTAGAGGTTGAAAAACGAAACAACAACTAATTAAAATTAAAAATTTGCCCTAAAACTCATCAGGAGAAACAAAAGTCTTGGCAGGTTCTTATTCTTATGAAAGATATGAAGTAGAGAAGGAAAGAAAACAGAGAAATAGGATCACTACCTTGTGGATCCAGCAGCGTCTTCCCAGTCAGCGAGTAGAAATTCTTTCAGCTGTGGTCCTTGCAACCAGCTACCCTACTGAGAAGCCGGATGGAAAGGTACACAGCAAGGCTGCAGGATGGCTGCCTCTTCATAGGGTCAGACTTTCTTGGCCCCCTCCCACAAATGAGGTTATCCGCAGATATGGTGAGCCCCAGACCCAGTTCAGGCTGTGCTCTAGCAGACGCCGCAGTGTTTGTGCCGCTGTCTCTGGGCAGTTGTTTCGTTGCCAGGCAGTTTGTTGCAGGCAGTTGATCTTCACGGCCTCAGTGCAAACAACACAGGAAAGCATCCCCCACCTTTGGGGAGCAGGATCCTGCTCTTCCTCTGGGCATTTGCCTAGCGACAACGAACTGTCAGTTTCTTCAGTCTTTTGAGCTGTTTTGAGACAAACACTGAAAGAGTCTCTTGACCATTACAGTGGATTCATTCATAACTGAGTTGAGAACAGCCATAAAGAACTGCTCTTTGAAAATGTCCTTCGACCTTAAACCTTTGATGGCCCTGTCCCTTTCAAACTTTGTCACCTTAGTCATTTTCAGAAGCAGATATATTGGGCTACTGCCTCCAGATCTTGGTGTCAGAGTGAGTTGTCATTTATCTGCTATACCTGCCACCTTTCCTAGTCCAAATACTGTACTAAAATAAAGCAAGCTTGTTTCTTTCATTATAAATATTGGAGGCCAACACCAAAGTTACCAGCCAATTTCTTTATTGTGCTCGTTGATGGGAGATGAGCAAGCAGCGCTGGGTGCATGGGACTCCTTGCTCTGCCCGTGTCCCACAGAGAGAGGTTAAACGAGCAGATGTTTATTACACACAAACACGCATATTCATTAGATTCCCAAGAGAGCAGCAAGGATATTACAATCAGCCTAGGTACTCATTATCAGAAGTCTCCTCCCTTTTGGTGCTTGCGCACTGCCCTCTGATAGTCTTGGGCAGGAGTCTTCAAGATGAAGTAAGTAGTCTTCCTCATGTGGGCACAGGTCTTCAAGATGAAGTAAGTAGTCTTCCTCAGGGTGTAGTTTTCACCTTTGGCACAATTGGATGCCCCAGTAATTCTAATTAGTTGAAACCAGATCAGTGTGACCTTCCTACAAGAGATAAGCAACACAATACAAGTAGATAAGGAGTATCTGGAGCTAGCAGATTCTTTGGAGACACTGTTTCCAAGCTAACTGATAAGAAGGACTACTAAATTCTGTTGTCACACCACAGACTTACAATGTGCACATTGTTTTCTAAGCTAGGCTAAAAGTATTTTAACCGTATGCTTTCCAGACACTTGCTTTTCCTTATATAAGAAGCTATGGGTGGGGACCATTTATTAATATTGCCTCGTTATATGTTTACTTCTCTATTTCCTCTTTAATGTGAATCATAGTTTGTTTTATCACACTTTGAATGCAATTGCTTTGGGATTTTTAAACTCCAGTAATTATTACAGGTAGACAGACAGACAAAGATTCGTGCTCTCCACTTTCAGCATCTGTCAGACTTTTAATCACACAATGGAATATGAGTGCTGTTTTTTCAACCAAATCTCAACACAGAAATAGAATGAGATTAACTCCATTCCCACTGTCGAAATTCATTCTTTTGTTTTTTTTACTGTCATGTGTAATAGGACACAGATATTAATAACTATTGCCCTGGAACCTTTCCAAGGAATCAACATAATAGATATGATGTTTTCTTTTATCAAATATTCATTTGCTAAACATTTCTTAATCCATATTGGTTTAATTTGTGATGGTTTCTTAATCCATACTGGATTAACTCATTATGGTATCTAATACATCATTTGCATTAGTGGGAAATGTGTATCATACCTAAATCACACAATAATCATTCTTGCTAGAATTTTTATTTATAGTGGCTAATTGGGTTTGCATGGCAAGGTTTTGATAGTAGGGAGACTAGTGGAGCGGCTTCTGTGAAAAGCTGCTAGAAGCTTCCCAGGGATCTGGTAGAGGCACTGTTGGCCACAGCCAAGCTCAAAAACCATGGTGGTTTGGGATGACATAATTTAGAAGAGGGGAAAGTTTCTATGCAGGAGAATATTATAAAACCAACCCAACATTTATCAAATTTCTAACTGAGCAATTTTATTTTATTTCTTTTTTCCTCTCCAACCACAGGCAAGGTAATTTCTAATCTATCATGATATGTTAGTATTATTTAGTAGGAACACACAGCATTCATTAACTTCTCTTAAGTTAATGTGTTTAATAGTGGGTGCAATCCATACTATCTGGAATGTATATCAGAATCTAGTATCATTCTTATCAGCTTCTCTGTAAACTGTGACTGGCCGTGCAAAAACATTACCTATTAAAAGAAAATTTGCTGTAACAGCCCAGTTAGGGAATACTGTCTTAGTTCCTGATGTGCTCACTAGAACTCTCTGCCTTTGCAACTTCACAACTGTTAAAATTACTTTTTCTGAATTCCACGACCTATGAAAATGCTCCATTTAGATATGCAGTAGTAGGATGTGGAAGCAGAGAAAGGTAACAAAATGCTACCCAGGCATGCAGGGCCAGTGTTGGGAAAAACAAAACTCAACTTCAGTTGTTACCTTCAAGGGACATCTGGGACAATAAGAAAGCTTCTACTGCTGCATTATTAATAAAAGACTAAACCGTGAAAACGTGAGACCATTCCTGAATGAGGCAGCAATTCAGACAAGCCTTTCAGAAAAGGCTGAGGCACTCTGGTGCCTTTGCCTTAATGTTCAGCTATGGTGTGTCCCAGGTTAGAACCTCTTTGAGTCCCTTCCAACCTACATTATTCCTCAATTATTCAATTCTGTGATATTTTATCTTTCTTTTACCTCTTTACCTTAAGCAAAATACTTGTATAATTATCCGTATTTCCAGCAGCTTGTCTGAGAAGCTATGTCACTGTCTTTTGATAGCTGAAATGCTAGTTGAAACGCAGTAGGCTAAGCTTCATGCTCAGCACTCCAAATAGTAGAATTCTCTGTGAGAGCTGGACTCAGAGGAACATGACATGTTCTCAGAGAGAAAAATTACCTTTTTTCTCATTTGGCTGGCAAGTCTGCCTGGCTACTCAGAGATTTCCTATTCGTCTCCATCTTGCAGTAAGCATTCATGTACACCAAGCATGAAAATGAAGAATTCATACACAACTCATGTGCAACAAGTTTCTACATGACACCTGGACTGTGAAATGGTGTGTGCCTGTGCTTTCTTAGCAATAGTATTTTCCAGTTATGTAAAAATTTTATTATTTTTTTTTAACTTTGATTTGTTCCCTCATCCTGAAAATTCTCATACGTGCTTGAATAATTTGATCCTCTGGTGCTGCATTTTTATTCCAACTAGATTTAAGTCAGTACATTTTCTCATAAAAACTACATTCTATTCTCTTAGCTTCTGCTATGTAAAGTTGAATTAGCCTAATTTTTCTGGGTACTAGTGCAGTCGATGTAGTCAGTGTGAGTTCTCAGTGCCCACTGTATTTGCAAATGTGTCAGATTTGGGTTTCTCCTTTTGCTTTCTCTATTTTTCTTCCTTTATAATAAATGCAAATGTTTAATTTATATCGGTTTTGTTTAGTTGTAGTTTTGCTTTTGTTTTTTTAAAACAAATAGATTTTGTCATCCCCGTTTCATATTTCCTGTTTAACTGGAACATTCAACTGCCCAACAACAGCAATTGCCTGTTCCTTTTTCTACCAACAGGAAGATTCACAACCTTCAGCTTTCTGCAGAATAGCTGTGTTTCCATTACTTACGTCAAGTCATTGCAGTGCAAATAATGTGATTCATTATCATCATGTCATTTGCAGTGTGAAAGAGATGATGAGACAAAACGGGAAAATACTGCTTCCTGTTAAAAAAAAAAAATAATAATTTGTAAACAATTCCTTCAGTTTGGGGAATTGCTGAGTAGATTTTGCAACTGAAAAATTAATATGTAATGGTGTGTTCTTGGTTTGAACACACACACACACACACACACACACACACGCACACACACACACACACGCTAGGCACTTGTTAATTGTCTCATCCTACTCTCTCTAGTAATTCCCTAAACTTTTGGTTGCTGGAGTATGACTTGCTGAGATCAGCTATTCATAGTATTCAGTACTATTTGAGAAAAAAAAAACCCACCAAAACTCTAAATCTGGAAATGGGGATTTCAGCCAGGCAAAACATTTTGGTCTACAGGTACTTGTAAAATTTTAAAAATGAACAGCTGTACATTCCCCTTGAGCTACTATATTTAGACAAGTGAAACAGATGGTATGGCTCCACTTCTCCTGCAGAGATTCATGGAATCATGGAATAGTTTAGGTTGGAAAAGATCTTCAAGATCATCAAAAGTCTGATCATTAACCTAGCACTGCCAATTCCACTACAAATGGTATCCCCCAAGTGCTGCATTTACATATCTTTTAAATACCTCCAGGGATTGTGACTCAACCACTTTCCTGGGCAGCCTGTCCCAATGATTGACAACCCTTTTGGTGAAGAATTTTTTCTCTAATACCCTATCTAAACCTCCCCTGACACAACTTGAGTCCATTTCCTCTTTTCCTGTTGCTTGTTACTTGGAAGAAGAGAGCAGCTCCGACCTCATTACAACCTCTTTTCAAGTAGTTATAGAGAGTGTTAAGGTTCCCCTAAGCCTCCTTTTCTTCAGGCTAAACAACCTCAGTTGCCTCTGCCACTCCTCCTAAGACTTGATCTCCAGTTTCTTCACCAGTTCCATTGCATTCTTAAGAGTAAACACTGCTATACAGTAAAGTTATGTGGCAATCAACCACCCCTGAATGATTGAAATTGTATAACCAGAGCCTTTGCTGTGACATAGAGTTAATTCTTTCTCCTAATGCACACCTTTTGCTATTGCCCTTGCTCCTGCAGTTTACAGATACTCTGAAACAGAGTTAGCACTCTAGTCACGTGCAATGAAGTACACATTCCCAGGCTCAGGAGTTCTTCTCACCATGTGAGCTGCACAAGAGTCTGATTAAAGATACACTTCTAACGTGTCAGGCAGTGAGTTTCAAGATCAGCCCTTGCCACTGGAGTAAACTAGGGTGTAAGTGCTCCCACACCAATGACTCTTCACACATTAGTTGTTCAGTTCAGAGCGCTGTCACTGACGCATTCATGACTCTCTTTTATTCCTTTAGGTTCAAGAGCTAACAGCTATTGAAAAAATGCAAATATAGTTAGGAAGCTGGATCTGTGTTGTCACTAGAACCCCAAATCTCATAAAAATCTGCATTTGTTCAGATTCAGATAAAAAAAGAGTTGGTAATTTGAAAGAAATGCTTATGGCCTGTCAACTTTATTTTGGGCACTGAAACTGAAGTTTTACAGTATCTGTTACTCTGGTGTAATTGGACCTTTCAAAATGCATTTAATTAGTCTGCTCTGTAATGGAATCCAGGTGCACATCTTTATAGCTTTAAGAGAAAAATAAAGGAATCTTTTATCCTACAGAAGGGCTGTGATTTTAGAGGCATTAAATGGTAGTTCATACTGATAATTTTGTATTGGTTTTGTTTAAAAATGTACAAAATAAAATACAGGTATGAATTCAGAAAAATCACACTGAAATGTATACAGTAAATGAAACAAAGACCTTATGATGCCCCTTGCTGTTGTTTTTCTTAATAGACACAAATATGATGATTCTCCTCTTATCTTTACAGCTGAAAACAACAACAAAAAAAAAAAAGTCACTGCAGTGCCATTTCCATTTTCTACACATTTTTCTTCTGTTCCCATCAGTCTTTAGGGATAGATCCGTATTGCAGAGTTCAGAGATAGTTTCTGTCCTGAGAGCAACATATCTGTATATGTTCAGTCCAGAAAATAGAATATTTGTCAGAAAATTTGCTTTTTTTTTTTTACATAAAATCTAAACTTCACATTTTTTGCCTGAAATTGGACCTATCTGGAAACCCAAAGCAAAATTGGTGAAAAAAAAAAAAAAAAGACTAGGAGTAGTGAAGCTTTAATCCTGATAACTGTCTATTGACATTAGTATCTAGCTATGCTTTCCAAGTTTGCACAGAAGTGAAAGGGGCTTATGTCAACGTTATGAAGTTTAACCATGATAAGTGCAAGGTCCTACACCTGGGTCAGAGCAATGCCAGACACAGCTACAGTTTGGGTAGAGAAGACATTCAGAGCAGCCCTGCGAATAAGGATGTGGGGGTGTTGGTCAATGAGAAAAATGAACATGAGCCGGCAGTGCGCACTCACAGCCCAGAATGTCAACTGCATCTGGGCTGCATCAAAAGGAGTGTGACCAGCAGGTCAAAGCAGGTGATCCTGCCTCTCTACTCTGCACTCGTGAGAGCTCACTTAGATCATTGTGCACAGTTCTGGTGTCCTCAACATAAAAAGGACATGGAACTGTTGGAACAAGTCCAGAGGAGGGTCACGAGGATGATCGTGGGACTGGAGCACCTCCCGTACGGAGATAGGCTGAGAAAGTTGTGGCTGTTCAGCCTGGAGAAGAGAAGGCTGCGTGGAGATCTCATAGCAACCTTCCAATATCTGAAGGCAGGCTATAGGGATGCTGGGGAGGGACTGTTCATTAGGGACTGTAGAGAGAGGACAAGGGATAATGAGTTCAAACTTAAACAGGGGAAGTTTAGACTGCATATGAGGAAGAAATTCTTTACTGTAAGGGTGGTGAGGCACTGGAATGGGCTGCCCAGGGAAGTGGGGAATGCTCCATCCCTGGTGGTGTTCAGTGCTGGGTTGGACAGAGCCTTGGGCGGCATGGTTTAGTGGGAGGTATCCCTGCCAACGCAGGAGGGTTGGAAATACATGATCTTAAGGCTCTTTCCAACTCTTCTATGATTCTTTGATTCTGTGATTACTCAGTCAATTCAGCATCACTCTCTTCACATAGCAAACACTTGCATGGAGTTCAGTTGTCTGAACTTGCCTTTATTTAAAAGAAATAGAAAGATTTTTCAGTGACTTTTCTTTATTAGCTGGTTCTGAACCTTGTTCTGTATTCTGCTGAAGATGCATAATAGTGAATATTTCAGATTTACGTGATGTTCATTAATCAGAATCAATAGTTTTCATATACAACCTGCTTTTTTTTTTCCCCATCTCTTCTCCAATAACATAAATCATATCCTTGAAGAAAGCAAAAAAGCAGAAATGAGAGACTGAAAAGAGCTAAATAATAACCAGAACATTATTACAAATAATGTGGAGTATAAGTTATATATGGAACGGGAAGAGAGCACTGTATACTTTGGGTTCCTATTTATGGGTCTCAATGTGTGTTAATATGGTTCTGCAATAGTGGTGTACCAAAATGGCTTTGATGGAGTGAAATAATGTCTACTCTGCCCTGAGTCTATAACCTGTGTGTCACTATAAAGGCCAAATAACCATCTGCAACTGTCTCAGCATTTTAATTAAATAGAATCATAGAATCATAGAATAGTGATTATCTCCTCCAAATTCAAGAAAGGTCCCTTCCAGCAAACAGGAAATCTAGTAAAAGTATCAGGAAAATTATATGGATGAGCAAGAAGCTACTAAATGACCTTGTAACTGAATTTAGACTTAGCAAGGAAGTACACAAGGGATGGAAGCAGCAGCAGATAATCAAGGAGGAGTAAAGAGATGCTGTCCAGTTGTGCAAGGATGAGATTAGAAAAGCCAGGGTCTACCTAGAGTCAGATATAGTGAGGAATATGAAGGACAAAAAGAACTCAAAAAGTACATAAACAACAGAAGAAAGATTATGGAAAACATGATCCTGCCACTGAACAAAGCAGGACGCATCGTGACAAATGACATGGAAAAGGCCAATATACTGAATGCCTTCTTCATCTCAGACTTTTCTCTCTACAGGAGTTCCAGTCCCTCAGGCAAGAAGCAAGTCCAGAGCCAGGGATTTTTATCCTCAGTGAAGAATTACTAGGTTAAGAAGCACCTAAACAAACTGAACATATATAAGTCCATGGGGCCTTATGGGTTGCACCCGTGTTGAGGGAGGTGGTTAGTGTCACTGTACTGCCATTGTCTATTAGCTTTAAAAGGTCATTGTGGCTGGGAGAAGCTTCTGATAACTGGGAGAGAACAAATGTCATTCTTGTGTTCAAGAAGGACAAAAAGGAGGGTCTGGGGAGCTGGAGGCTAGTCAGTCATACCCCAGTCCCTAGGAAGCTGTTGGAGCAATTATCCTTGGAAACTATTTCCAGACACATGAAGGACAAGAAAGTGATTAGTAGTAGTCCACATGGATATAGGAGAAGGAAAACATGCTTAACCAGTACTATAACCTTCTACAATGAGGCAGCTAGCTTGTTAGGAAAGGGAAGAGCAATGGATTTTGCTTATATTTAATAAGGTTTTGGACACTGTGTCCTATAACATCTTCATAGACAAACTGAAGTACTGTTTAGGTAAGTGCACAGTCTGGTGAATTAGAAACTGACTGAACTAGCAGACCCAGAGGACTGTGATCAGTGGCAGAGAGTTCAGTTTGAGGAAAGTTACCAGTTGATATTGGAGCCAACTGTTAAGGACCTGGACTAGAGCAGAGTGCACCCTCAGCAAATTCATACATGATACAAAACCATGAGGAGTAGCTCATACACCTGATGGATGTGTTGCGATTCAGAGAGATATCAATAAGCTGGAGAACTGAGCCAAGAATGATCTCATGAAGCTCAAAAAACTGGAAACGCATCTGACTCAAAAAAAAGTCCTGCATCTGAGGAGGAATAACCCCAGGCGCTGGCAGGTGCTGGGGATGACTGGCCAGGAAGCAATTCTGCAGAGAAGAACCTTGGGGATCCTGACGGACAGGAAGCAGAACATTAGCTAGCAGTGAACCATAGTGGCAAAGAAGGCCTTCAGCATCCTGAGCTGCATTAGGAATAACATTGTTGGTCCTCCACCCAAATACTTTAATTATATCTATCATTCTGGAATAAGGCTTTTTTTTTTTTTTTTTTTTTTTTTTTTTTTAAATAGAAAGTAAATAACTCTTTAAGGACACAGCAGATGAGGAAGGGAATGAATAACTCTTGATATTTACATTCTTGGGACATGAAAATTCTCTACAGCTTTTCTTTATTTCTTTCCCCTTTTTGCTCATTTTCCACTGCAATGATCAGAAGGAAGGAGATCCCCAATATTCTGTTTTCACTTCTGGATTCTACAGAAGTTTCTATGGTTACAAACTCTCAGATCTGACTGGCAGTTCTATGCTCACTGTAAATGTGCTTTGCAGAAAGCGAACGGAGAACTGAGCTCTCCCATATATTCTACTCCTCCCCACCTTCCCCACCTCCCATCATCTGCTTCCTTCAGGACTATACCCTTTGAAAACTCTTAGGGACTTCTACTTAAATAGGAACAAGAAATATTTTCCAGTGCTAAGTTAACAAGGTGACATTTCTCTCCTATCTAAAGACACCAATTTGTAACTGCAAATACATGCACACAGTTATGTATGACCCCTATTCCTTTGGAGTTTAAAAGACATAAAGAAAGTTTTCTGCGGGTGTTTGTTTTATTTGTCATTTACATTATATTCTTTTCTTCAGTTAAAATCACTGAAGGATGGTTCTAACAGAATATCTAGGACATTATTTAATGTAGAAATTGTAGGCTGTAATGAATTCATTTTGCAACCATACAAAAGCTTATAATTTATATGTGCATCAATACACTGAGTTACAGAAAAACAAATACGTTTACCCCTTTAAAAAATATATTTCTCCATATGAAAGAAAATCACTAGCATAGTATACATAGTCTGTTTTGAATACTTCAACTAAAAAAACCCTCTTTTAATGTAATCAGACACTTGAAGCTGCAGTACTTAAAACTGGAAAATTATTGTGAAAGATATAAATATTTTTAGGATCATTTTAGAGCTAAAAAATTATTTACACACCAAAGTTCAAGAATCTTGTGCAGGTTCATTTATGGTCAGTGCAAATTTTAAAAATAGTTGCTTTGCCTCAGGTGTTTTCATTGCTTTTTAAATAGTTTTGTCGGAATTTTGTAGTTAATGTCATTTGGACACTGCTGGGCAATGTTTACAAAAAAAAAAAAATCACTGAAATATCATAGAATTATAGAATAGATAGGGTTGGAAAGGACCTTAATGTCATCTAGTTCCAACTCCCCTACCCTGGGCAGGAGCACCTCCCACTAAACCATGCCACCCAAGGCTATGTCCATTCCGGCCTTGAAAACAGCCAGCAATTGAGCATTCACAACTTCCCTGGGCAGCCCATTCCAGTGCCTCAACACCCTCACAATAAAGAACTTCTTCCTCATATCCAATCTAAACTTCCCCTGTTTAAGTTTGAACCCATTACCCCTTGTCCTATCACTACAGTCCCTAATGAAGAGCCCCTCCCCAACAACCCTATAGGCCGCCTTCAGATATTGGAAGGTTGCTATGAGGTCTCCAGGCAGCCCTCTCTTCTCCAGGCTGAACAGCAACAACTTTCTCAGCCTATCTTCATATGTGAGGTGAAGTCCTCCTCTGCACTTGTTCCAACAGTTGCATGTCCTTTTTGTGTTGAAGATACCAGAACTTCACACAATATTCCAAGTGAGGTCCCACAACAGCAGAGTAGAGGGGCAGGATCACCTCCCTCGGCCTGTTGGTTCACGCTCCTTTTGATGCAGCCCAGGATATGGCTGGATTTCTGGGCTGCAAGCGCTCACTGCAGGCTTATGTTCATTTTTTCATTGACCAACCCCCCCAAATCCTTTTCAGCAGGGCTGCTCTCAATCTCTTCTCTGCCCAATCTGTAGCTGTGCCTGGGATTGCTCCCACCCAGGTGTACAAACTTGCACTTATCATGGTTAAACTTTTGTTGTCATCAGCCCATCTCACAGGCGTGTCAAAGTCCCTCTGGATGGCATTCCTTCCCTTCAGCATATCAATCGAACAGCCCAGCTTGGTGTCATCAGCAGACTTGCTGAGGGTGCACTCAATCCCACTGTCCATGTCACCAACATAGATGTTGAACAAGACAAAATGGAGAATTTTTTCAAGCATTTTGAACAATGAGAGGCTGTTACTTTGACACAGCTGCCATGCCTCATCTGGTTCAGCTTTTCCTTGCCAAGTTTTAGAGGAACTTTATTTGAGCAGTTTTACAATAACCTTAAAATCTTTCAACCTGGCATCAAAATAACCTTCCTTCTCATCACAAAAGTCATCTATAGACTATATTAGCAATTGCACATTCCATTCTCCCACAGTGGACACTACCATCCTGTGAAAAGCAAACAAAAACCTACGTATTGATTTCTTCTACTTATCTATAATTGTTCTTTCCTTCTATATAATTCTGGGCTTTGGGTCTTATAGTTTACATGCAGTAAACTAAGGCTTATTTTTCTTCCCAATCTTCTCTGAAAACTCCCTTAGTGATTCTGCCTGCTAACAGCACAAATACAAAAACTTGTTGTTCACCTCAACACCATGCTAGCCTAGGTCAATAATAGGCAATCGGTCAATCAGTCTGGGTTATCAGTTCATCATGTGAGCGCTAAAGCCAGCTGCTGCTGCAGATATTAGGGGATTTTTTTTTAAAAAAAAAAAAGAACTTTAGTAAAACTCTCTAGATGTAATTTTCAAATGAGTAAATTTGTCCGGTATTCCCCAAGGTGGAGATTTTTTCTCTTGTTTTGCTTTCAGGAAATCTTGTTTAGTACTTTTCTGTAACAAAAATCACAAAATAGACAAATTTCATCCAGAACTAGATCATCTGTGAGTTAGGTAAAAACACATTAGTACACCCACATGCATTGCTACTTACTAAGAGAGGCTTTTAGGGGTTTTTTTTGTTTTGTTAAGGCTGGGTTGTTTCTGTATGGCTGTATGCATCTTCTGCACGTGTTTATGAACGGAAAGAATCCCCAGATGTTCAATGTTAACGGTTAGATGCAGTGCTTGAAGACTGAGTTGTAGAATCTTAGAATAAGAACTGTGTTTTATAAGAAACCTCACTTTTAACTTTTTCAGAAATATGAGTTCAAGGATCTAATATCTCTTTAACAACTACTGACTACAGATTCAATTTTGGTGACAAGATTGCCTGACCTGGCAATTTGGGAACTGATTAGACCAAAAGAATTTTACTAGTCCCTTTAGACACTTATATTGCTTTGGGGAATAAAGCATGTAATTTTTGGTGGCAAAAAGTCTTTGTCCTTCTGTGCAGAACAGGAAAGACTTCTTGCTAAATATCTGGAAAACTCTCAACCACAAGAGGAAGCTGTAGACATAGGTATAGATAGCTATAGATATATAAAATAGTTATTGTAGCCATGAACTCCAGATTTTCTAGTTCACCTGAGATATTCTAGGACATTTCAAGTGAAATTTCTCATGGCTAAGCAGTTGAATCCTCTCATAAATCAGCGGGAAAGAATGGGAGCAAAATGTACAGAAAGATATTTTGGGCTGACTGTCCTCTGGATCTACTGCTGAACAGCAGCAGATTTAAAATCTGCATTCCTGGAAATGACTGGATAAAATTCAGTTTGACAGACATGATAGGGCTAGTTTGAATGAGGCTGAAAGAAGATTTGGCAATACTAAACATGTTTGCTGAAGTCTATGAAAAGTATAAAATGCTGTTCCCAGCTCTTGCAGCAATGATCTGTCAAAGTGTAACAGATACAATGTATTAAGGGCACATCAGACTTACATGCTTATATATCTTTTCATGACAATTCATCTTTTCATTTCTAGGAAATTTCCTACGTATGTGTTGCACATCAAATATGTGCGGCAGGAAATACTGGACAGAAATAAAGGGCTCTCACTACAGGGGCATCAAACTAAAGTATATCTTGTAGAATCAATTTGCCCAAAAGGAAAATATTTTTGATTTATCTTCACTTCATAAAGAACTCATCACTAGGAGATTTCTGGCAGTCATAATGCAAAGAAAGTCCCTGATAAATAAGGTAAGTAATGTAAATTGAACAGTGAAAAAGGTAAAAATACTTATTTTTTATCTAATCAATAAATTGCCTGGTCCATCCAGAGAATTGCTCACTATTAAGTGGTGAATCTGTATTATCAGCAGGCTCTTCAGATTTTAATTTTTACAAGTTAAATTTTGCTTTCTATAAACATGAACTCCCACTGATTTGAATGTGAAAAATACTGTTTCTTTGAGAAACTGAAGCAATGCATAAGACGAGATGTAGCTTGACATGGCACAACAAGGCACAGAGTACTTCCAGTTAGTTTTGTTTTCCTGCACAGCTAAAAAGAGGTGTTAGAACAATATTTTGTAGGCCAAAAAAAATCTTTAGAACTCTGTAAATTTGAAAATTTATTTATAATTTTTGCCCGTAGTCCATATATTTGATGTGTCATCATACGATTTCTTCAAGGCCAAGTTAATGGTGCAGTAGATCAATAACTTTATGTTAGCAATAGGAATTCAGTTAGGCCTGGATTCACCCTGCTGGTTTTAGTCACCAAAGCATACAATTTTCAGACTTTCAAGAGTCAGCAGGGAGTGACAAATGTTTTCAAGCAGTGATTCAGTGGGCAATTCCAATTATAAGAAGGTTGAGTTGCCATTTGAAGAATGTCTTTTCCTTTTATTTGGTAAACATCTATGAATGGGCAGAGATCTGAACATCTAAAATCAGGTCAAATGAGAAGTGTATGCTTTCCTGTGGTTAGAAAAGTAAACAAAGAGCCTGGGCACAATGGGCAGGAGTCCTCCATCCTCTGCTGCAGAATCAGTACAAGGAATAGTTCTTAGATACTTCTGAAGCACAAACTGCAGTGTTGCCATGTGAATGGACATAGGCATAAATTCAAAAGACATGCCAACTACCTTCCATGCCAACCTCCTGTCATCAGAGCCACTTTTGCTTGTTACCCTAGGTAGCCATTTACTTTTTCTTGGCTGGACTGCAATCAGGTCAGTTTCTCATCTTCACAATTATGTTTCTGTTGTGTGTGTGACTAGCCTGACGACTCTGACATTAGAGCCATCGCCAGCTCCCATGCAGGGGATAATCCTCCTCCTTAACTGGAATTGCTCAACGTAACAAGCAGAGAAAGAAACTGCTGCTGCTGCAAGATCACCTGCTGGCTGAAGGGGCATTTCAGGCAGCCACAGGGAGCTGGGATCTAGCCTGTTTAGTTTACTAAATCTTTAGTACTGCAGCAAATGGTTATCTTGCCTGTGTACCCAACGGAGAAAAAGAGTACTGAAGACCATCAGAAGAAAAATTAGTTCCTTTCAGACTTTCAGCATTCAGATAGAATGATGTAGAAACAATGTATTGTTATATCAAAAAAAAAACAAAAACAACAAACAAAAACAAAACCAAAAAACAAACAAACAAACAAAAAAAAAACTACACTTTTTTTTTTTTTAAAAATCAGCTTTGGCAAAACTATTCCCAGTAGCTCACAAATCAGTCAATAGGTTGATTCTGTTATAACCAAGCTTGCTGGATACTCTGATACCCTGAGATATATCATAGTTTACACTGCCACCACTGAAATAAAAATAGAACAAAATTATTTCCTTTTGACCAAGAAAAAGGAAACCAGAGAAAAGAAAGGAAACAATAAAAAACATGTTTAGGTATGAAAGAATTAAAATATGTAAATAGGTATAGTCACATGATCAAGGAGAATCAGACATATAACTGCTAAAAATAGAAGACAACGTGCATAAAAATCTGTCTAATCTAAATAAGACGTGTGTATATGTACAAATGTATGTGCATGCATGTGTAGCTGAGAATTTCAAGAATCAAGAGAAATTTCTGTAGAGGGAAAGATCTGCATAAGGAGTTCATTAATAATAATCTCATTAATTAAAACTCTCCTTTCCTATCCTGGCTAGCCTTGACCTGCATAAATTACAAAGGTTCCAAACAGCTTTTCTAGCTGTTTTGCTGAATAGATGAGCCTGCTGCATAGCTAAAGCACATGACCTTCTGATGCTTTCTCAGAACAGAACCAGACTATTAAGCAGATTGCTGAAAAGAAAAAACAGAAAAACCCCCAAACAACTCACACAATAGTAGAACTTATTTTCTGTTTAAGTGAGAATCTTTATTGTTGTTGTTTCCAGAGCTAAAGTAAACCTGATCTACAAAGCAGCTTTCTAAACAGAGTAAGTGATATTGCAAGATGAATTTTTTTCAGTTTTAGTGATAAATTGTAGGAGTTTTGATTACCATTTTCCACCATAAATTATGTGTCATTTGCTGTCTATAGCCTCAAAGAGCATAAGAGCTTTCTTCTCAGGAGCCCCTTAGAAAAAAACTGCTAAAATTTCCTAAATGTTATAATAGAATTTTTATAATCTGTTTTAGTAATATAAATGAAATCAACAAAATGTTATTGTTGGAGAGTAAATAAGATTCCTAAACCTGTCTAACAAAAAGCTAAAACAAAATACCTGTATTTGACAATACTTCTGTGCCTTTTATTTATTAGAGAGTATCCCAGATTGTAGTCAGACAGACATTTTAAAGGTGCACTTTCCTCAAGAATACAATAAACTTTACCCTACTTTATTATATGAGGCTAAATTATGTTGGCTACCAGTGGGAATTCATGTAAATGTCCTGGGTTCAGCCTTAGCAGTCATTTTTCTCCTTCTCAGTAGCTGGTGCAGTGCTGTGGTTTTGACTTTCGGCCTGGGAACAGCACTGATGACACCAGTGTTTTTAGTTATGGCTTAGTGATGTTTGGTCTGGCCAAGGACTTTTGGAGCCTCATGCTCTGCCAGGGA
>JANRGW010022500.1:0-14950 GCA_024733675.1 Psilopsiagon aymara
GTGGAGCTGCTTCCAAAAGTCCTGCGTGACTGTCTTCACCAAATGTACCCTGTGCTTCCCTGTCATTAAAACTATGTCGCATTCAAACTCAAACTTTTTTTCAGGTTTTTTTTTTACACTGTAATTCATGTTTTCACAAATTTCAATCTTTTAGGTAATTCATCAATGGCCCTGAGATTTTGTGAGTGTCCTGGATGAGAATCCAGCCTTTCTATTACACTATAGCATAGTGTTTGATGCAGGGAATATAAATTTTGAATGACATTCTTTAGTATGTGCTAGTAGTGCCACCTGGCATAGAATCAAAAGGGTAAATCACCTGATGCCTTCCTAGAAATTGGACCTCGTGGCAGACATGCTCCTCCTGAAAACATGCTACTTCGTTAATTGAGACATGATAATTCTTTCATGCAAAGGGTCTGGGGTTTGGAATTTTCTTAAAGAAACAGTGAGTATTTAAGTTTGTGTGCACAGGCTCTTCAGCATTACCTTGGGTGACTTCTGCTCCTCTTAAGTGTTATGAAGATACTTTCCCAAAACAATATCACTAATCCTTATGAATCTGATTGGACTACTCTGCTGACTAGCAGGAGTCCCATAGATGCGTCAGAGTAAGATATAAATGTAAGAGAAGACAAAATGAGTGATATGAAAATAATGGTTTTTATTTTCTGCTATCTCTTCCATGCCTCTGTATTTCTGGAAAGGCAATGGAGAGAAAAGCAAGGCAAAATCAAAGAGTCCTCACAGACTTTACCTGCCTGGTGAAAGCAGCAGGGGCAGGAAGGTAAATCACAGTTCTCTACCCAGATTTTAAGATCATGGGAAGAAACTCTTTCAATAGCTACACAAGATAACTTGAAGGTAGGTCTACTGTGTTTGTATAAACTGTAGACACAATTTTAACATCAATGTACATGAAACTGTAGAGTTTATTGTATGATTATACAGCATTCACTCATTTTTTCCCCCCTTTAATTTAATCAGAAATCTAGCAATATCAAATCTAGCATGTGTGCATATAGGTTTTCTTTCTCTGCTGTTTTTGCTATTCTATCAATTGGAATGGAAACATGGAAGTAACAGGTTTTGAGACTGGATGTTGGTGCCACACCATACCTTCAGTCACAAGAGATATTTTGTATTCTTTTCTTTATAGATTGTTTGGCCAGGAGGGATCCTCTGGAAAATATGAACCAGAAAATGCTACCCAGTACTTTCTTTTCCCTAATTTCTCTTTAAGCTGTCATATACCTTTTGACTAAGTACCCACTTTTGATTTAAAGTTAGTGAGTAATAATTAATCTTTGCCAAATTATTTGAACAATTACTTACAATCATAATTAAATGCTTGCACATTCTTCCTTCCCTAATAACAGTATTTCCTAATTGGACAAATCTTCCCTTCCTTTCAGTTGCTTACGTTTGTTTAAGTAAGTCTCTTCTTGGTCTTACTTCTTGGTCTTACTTTGAGAAACTCTTGAGCACATTTGATTTATTTATTTTAGAGAGGTTCATAAGAAGGAATAAAAAATCATAAAGCAAGAAAGGCAATAAAATCTGCCTTATTCAGTGGAAAAACAGAATGTGAAGTCATCATCTTATATTGCAACAAAGAAGACAAATTAGATTTACAGAAAAAAATAACCAACTCAATTTCCAATAGCAGAAGGCAGGTGTTGACAGATTTGCAAGTGAGACGATGAAATCCCTTCACTGGAACACTTTAAAAGCATCTTAGAGAAATCTTTTCCATGAATAATTTAGGGCAACCTTACCAGTTCTCTTCCATAATGACCTATTTTAATTCTGGTTCTTTTCCCAATAAGCCTTTGGCATTGCTTAGCACCATTTTTGAAGAATATTCACCTTCTCAAGCTATTGATATTTTTTTTTTTAATATACCTGTTCGCAACAGCATTTGTAACTTCATCTGTTTGAAGTCTGAAATCCTTTACAGGACTGTACAATTACTTCCTTATCATTGATTTTATGCATGTAAATACATAAATATATATGAGCGAATAAATGTATATATGTGTATGAAAGCCGGGCTCTCTCAAACTTCCCTTTGGAGCTGCTCTGAGTAAGTCAGCTCATATCAAGTGGCTCTTCCTGCAGCCCTGATCCTGCCATGGGTCTTCGTGGGAAATGCCTGAATCAGAAACATCATAGCAGAGGATGAACAACTGAAGCTGGAAATGCCTCTTAGACAGGCAAATACAGGACAAAAGCTACAGGATGATCATGCAAGCATGCAAGAAGACTTATTCGATGGCAGAATTTGCCTGGCAGGGTTCGTGCTGCTGAACGGAGCTGGAACTGAATGCCAGTCATTCTACACTTTTCCAAAGCTGCCAGAGGTTGCTGGTTTGGGTTGTGCCTGTAATAACAGCTCTTGGCAGATACTATTCTAACCCTCTCTCAGGAACATGTCCCATCTCTTCTGATTAGCTCCAGAACTGTGAGTAAAACGTGTGTATATCTGCGTGGGTATCAGTTCCGGTTGTCACTATGACCTTGGGACCTGCCAGCCCAAGAAGGGGCACATGTGGATGTTGAAAAGTTTCTGGGTTCATTTCCCCTTCCTCATACACACACAACATTTTTGCTTATTATTGCTGCAACTCCTATGCTACCAATTATCTCTTGGAAGCAGAGTGATTTTGAAGGATCCTTTAGGCAAGAACACTGATTGGAAATGTTCTGAGGAAATGCTTTCAGACAGTTTTGCAAACACCCAGCAACTTTTTATATATGCAAAGTATCATGGTGCTATGATGTTAATAACAGGCTGGCAGTATTAAACTCCACATTATTGAATCATAGCGTCCATTTAAAATATATGTGTCAGGGCCACGCATGTGATTCTCTGAATCAGGCAGTGATTAACACCTTGGGAATTTGGATCCCTTTGGGGTTTTTTTTGATTAAAAGCCAGCCATCTGTTATCATAATGATACTACTTAGAACAAGTTAGCCAAATATGCACCTTTCTAAATCAAAACATATTTGATGATTTAAATAGTATTGTGTCACCTGCAGGGGCTGGGTCTGTGCTTTGCTGCTTCTTCATAACAGGTCAAATTTGGCAAAAACTGATATTATAACTCTCATTTCTCTGTATTGACAGAGCCCTCCTAAGCAATCGCAAATAAATCAGTTGCTTCTCCTTTTCTTGGTCCATCTGGATATTAAATAGGGAATGTCCAGCTTTGCTTGCTTTGCAGATTGTTGCTCACTTACGTTGAGTTTCCCACAACACACTTCCTCACACTCATAAGCATTTTTCTGATGCAGCTGTGACCATAACCATTGTGAAAGGGGCTGGGGACAGAGTGGTTTACTCCAAACCAGACTGAGCAATTCTGAGATCCCTCTCACCATCCCACTTTAACCAAAATGAGCTTTCTCCTCTTATGTTTCTTCCCAGGATTCCTATTGCAGAGGAGGAGGCTTCATCCTTGATTTGGGCTACAGCTGCCACCTCAAGCCTTGATGCTGTTTTATATTCTTGCCTTGGAAGAGACTTGAACATGAAATGCAGAGCCAGGCCACCTGGCCTGGGCAATTCTGTGCTCTATTAGGAGTGTCTCTCCAGGGTAATCTTGACACTATAGTCATGCAGTGACTATAGTTGGTGTAAACATGTCCTAACAAGCTTTAAACTAGCAAGCACACTTACTACTAATACTAGGTTAGGCTCTTATGCATTCTTGGACATCATGATGTAATGCAAGGAAAACAAACTCCTGTTTTCTAAAGAACTTCAAGGATGAGTTCTGCAGAGCCTCTGCCCAGCTGCAGCTCCGTCAGGGCTCCCATGCAAGACTGAGTTCAGTCCTGCGGCTGCTTTCACACCGTCTCAGCTGTAAGAATGGGTTTGATGCTTAAAACCACAAAATGAAAAGAATCCAGGGATGGAACTGTGCAAGTCATGTGCTGGTGAGAATAGGATAATCAACACAAACAGTAAGCAAAACAATTACTGTAATTACATGTCAAATTTTGTTTGGGGATTAATGGAACCTAATGCACAAATATGACGTTATTTTCTTGCATCAGCCTGGTGGTCTAGGAAGGTATATAAAACCATTCATGATTCAGAAACCTTTCAGCAGGTTCTCTTGACTTCTCCTCGGTGGACTGAGTAAGTTGGATTCTGATATAACTTCTTCTTAAAAAAAAAAAAAGACCAAAAAACCCAAAGAAGTATAATTTTTTGAAATCTTTGCATTTCCTTCAGGGATGGATTTTGGATTAATGTTCTGCCATTCTGTACAATATTCTGGAGTTTATTTTAATGAAAAGGTCATTTGCTAGTTATTCGTTCAGAGGTACTGAAGAATTGAGATTTAAAAATACATTTGAAATCTAGATAATATTAAAGACATCTACTTCCATTACTTTATGGAAACTTACTGAATATAGGCTTTTGGTAGCCTTAAAATATCTTATCTGGCAGCATACAACTGGCACTGTTACTTTGAGCTTGTGGCTTCCAGTTTTTATCTGATTTTGGACAGAGCTATCCTGTGCAAATATTAAGATAGGCTATATAAATACTGAAATGGTGAGACAGCTGCAGTCACCTTTCTGACTGCAGCCAGATATTAGAATGCAGCATCTCTGTGGATGTGGCTCTACAGCGTTCTTGGTCTGACTTTGGAAATGCCCCACCTAAGATCCTCTTGGTTGCTCACTGCCAGTCTGAATGGCCAGACCTTTGTTAAATCATCTGTCACTACACAGAAGAAATGGGAACCCAGAAAATGTCTACTTAAGGAATATGTTACTTGGGAAAGAGCTTTTGGGTTGTTTTGTTCTGTTTATGCAAAGCAGTGATCTTATTTGGCCATTGATCTTGAAGGTCTTTTATATCCTAAAGGATTCTGTGATTCTATGATTCTCTTCAAGAGGTTGTGTAAGAATAAATTATCCACTATAATATTTTTGTTTTGTACTCTATGTTATGCGTTCAGGTGTGGGGTTTTTTTCTGGTTTGCTTTCTGCTAGAGGGATTTATAGGTCACGTCAAGAACATAGAATTAATAGATGCAGTAGTATGAAAAGGTGAGAACCAGAGTTAGTGTCTGGATTAGGGTTTAAGGTCAGGAGAAGTTTAGGTGAATAATGAATATTTTGGTATTGTGTCTAAAACAACAAAGGAAGAAAAACATCTGAGAAAAATTGCTAGAGTCAAACAGCCGCACCCAGGCTTTACTAATATGCAGCTCAGCCAAGAAATAAGTAAACACCTTGGCTGAAATCAAAATATTCCATTCAGTCTGAAACAACAGATGAACTAGTTCCTTCATTTGGTGCTTTGATTTGTAATTTGGATAAGTTTGAAATGACACCATGAAATGTAGGTTTATGACATTGTCCGAATTACCTGCCCACCTTTAATTCATTTAGAAAAAAGAAGGTGTAGAATTCAGTCTGGGTCTGTGAACAGTTTTAATCCCTCTGAGATGTCAATTCAAGAACCCTGCTTTGAGGTTTTTGCTGTGCTTCAGTTTCTTTCTTGTGGTCTTGTAAAAGGCTTTTATTTGTTTATTTTTCCCAGTGCTCTTGATACCAAGCATTCTGTATTAAAGCCACCTGTTACAAACTAACTGCACTAAAAACATAGTACTTGGTATCCTAATGGGATCTACTCCCTCATGTACAATGTAGGGATTATATACCTGTCGTGGTTTAGGCCGTAAATCAGCCACGCAGTAACTCTTTCAGCCTTTTATCTGCTCAGTCCAGGGAACATACAAGTTCATTACAGTAAAATCTCTGCTGTGTTTTCCATTTCTGCAATGCTTTGGTGTTGTATTAACTTAATTTTACTGAATTCCACCTCTGGAGTCCAAATTACACGGAAGAAAGCAGATGTTATTTAAGCAGCAGCCCCAAAGAGGCTGTTTGGTGTCTGTAAGAAGGAACTGAGCTCTGAAAGGTCACAGAGAAGAGTAAAGCAGAGCAGAACAGAATGGGTATTAACTTACCCACCAATTCATGTCTCTTCAGGGCTCACTTTAGCTTAGCTCAAGTGTTGATCTTCTCCTACCAGCTCTTTCAGTGTCACATTTGTTCCTTGCCATACCTTCCAGGTCTACAAGACAACTAAAAGATGTCCTGTGAGAAAACTCTGTGCACTGAGCCATGCTCTGTCCCGTGTGATGGGAAAGGCCCAGAGCCCCGTGCCGCCGCCTGCACTGAGCCCTGTGTCATCGCCTGCCCAGACTCTCGTGTGATTATATTCCCACCTCCGGTGGTCGTGACCATCCCAGGACCCATCCTCACCACCTACCCACAGGAAACTATTGTGGGTTCCACGGAGTCAGCTGAGCTGGCTGGAGTGCTAGAGTCAGGAGTGGCAATTGGTTCATCGCAGAAGGGTGTTGAGTGTTTGGAGCCCTGCATTGATCGATGTGCCACTCAGTTTGTGACCAAGTGTGAGCCCCAGTGTCTTCCTCAGTGTGCTCCCCAGTGTGTTCCTCAGTGTGCAACCCAGTGCACTCCCCAGTGCGCTGCCCCATGCACACCCCAGTGTGCTGCCCCGTGCACACCCCAGTGTGCCCCCCCATGCATTCCTCAGTGCGCTCCCCAGTGCACTCCTCAGTGCGCTTCCCAGTGTACTCCCCAGTGTGCTACCAAGTGTGCTCCTCAATGTGCTCCTCAGTGTGCCACCAAATGCGTGCCGGAGTGCTCCTACACCTATTCCACCCGCTGGAAGCATCCTTGCCAGAGGGGCTTCTGTAAGAAGATCTAATCAGGTTAAAACAAAGAATAGTGACGGGAAAAGAGCAAGCAAAGAAGAGAAAGAATATGGCACGTGATTTACAGGCATGGCTACCGGAGAGGGAAGACCCCCTGAAAACCCGGACCGTACATTTAATTCCTATATAGTGCTTTAGCTTAGATTGCTGCTTTCTTTATTCTTGTGGCTTTGCATCTTACATCTGTGCTTTCAACTTTCTCTACCCAGTTTGACATTGATTGTGGTTTTAAAACAAAGCACTCATAGGGATTTGAATGTCAGGCTCAGAGAGAGTAAAGAAAGTGGATATTTTGATGAAATGTGTCATACTGGAATGGGTGATTGGGTTTAGCTTTTCTTGCCTCTAGAAAAATGCTCTTTCTAGTCTGCATTATCCTTTCTGCAAATGTTTACTCCACTTTGCATTTATATTAAAATGCTGCTGCATCAAACCATTTGCCTTCTGAATCTCCTTTTTCTCCTGCTACTTATTTGCAATACTCTCCTGGTGACACTCAGCTTTGTGCAGAGGAATAGAAGATGGCCTGAAGACTCTTCCTAGACCACTCAAAACTTGATACCCAGGTAAAATTTAGGATTCAGCTCTGTTCTGCAGGCCGCTGTATGAAAATTGGATGTTAGTTGTATAATCCTGGCGGTAGTCTGCAAACCAGTGAGAGTAAGCCCTATTCATGGAGCAACATGGTTCTGCTTTTTCTAGGCATAAACCTCTAGGTTATAGCAAACGTGTATTTTTAGAGTGTCCTGTTCTAACTCATAACCAGTCCTATTTGGAGGCTTTCTTTTCTAGAAGCAAACCAAGACAAATTCAAGATATTCTTCATATTTCTGCATCAAAACTTTTCTGTCCTGCTTTTACAAAGAACTCCTCTTCACATCTAAGTGTTAACAATCACATGTGGACCTGGAGCACTAGTTTCCTACTTGTTCCTGGATGTCAAAGCTCCAGGTACCTACAACTGCCCAGCTGGTGCCAGCAGTGGATCCCTCTAGGCAAACACCTCTTAGGACATCAAGGTGTGTCCTGTTCATGCTAAGCAATTTCAGGTGCTGTTTTTATACTAAAGATTATGTTCATTTCATTCTTCTATAATGGCTACATACTTGTATTTGCATATTTAAGTCATGGTCTTTTGGTGCCTAGGAATACCATGTCATTCTTGCAATTATACCCACCTTATTATATCCCAAGACTTCCTCAGAACAAAGGGAGTCAGGGTGCTTCACAAACATGCCTTGATGTATTACACATGTAAAATGGTATGTTAATATAATGTTAATAGTATATTACTAGGGTTACGTTCCCAGACTGTAATAACTGATTTGAAAAAAAAGGTCACGATTTCACACATGTTTATTTCTATATCTTCTCAGAATATATTTTTTTCTAGTAAACTGACGATTTTCACAAAAAAAATTGATCTTCTTTTGTTTTATGATGATACATTTTATGTCAATGATCAAGGCATAGGACTGTTTCCAGTCAGTCCAAGTTTAAGAGAGGGGCTCATAAAATACATTTGGACCCTTCAGCGCAATAGTTCCAGAAGTGCAAGTTCACCCTCCTGGTGATCACATTTTGAAACAAACTGTTTTTTTTCTAACATTAGGGGGAAAAAAAACAAAAAACGCACAACCAAACAAAACCCAACAAAACCACCAAAAGCAATTTTTGCCCCTCTATTGAATAGATTTGGATAATTCAGAGGGGCAAAAATCCAGCAACCTGAGTGTTTTTATTTGGGAAAATGAAGATAGCAACCTTGTAAATCACCAAGCTATCAGGATGGAAAAACTTCATGCTGTGCAGTCATAACTAGCAACATTTTCCCCTAGGTCTCCACGACACATTTAGCTAACCACAGAGGTTAAACAAATCAGATATTTGAGGAGAGAGGTAAACACTGGTAAGCAGGAAAACCTGAGCAATAAACCAGCTGTAGGTAAATGACCAAAGCTACCATTGCAAAGATACTCGGGAGCAGCCATGAACCCATCTTCACACAGTTGGGAAGGTCTGATGGAGAAAATAATAAAAGTCACCACCAGAGATTTTGGAGGTTCCTCTTTATTCCCAGCTCCCTTTCCAGTCTGGGAGGTTATGCTCCGGGACAGACAGGTCTCTTCTAAGGGATCAGGGCAGGGTTGGTAGGGCTGTAGAACTAGGCTGGGGTTCAGGTCCGGTTGCCTAGCTCAGTGCTGGGGCTGCTGCCCTCCTGTGGACACAGCTTGGGTTGACTCAGACCACGATGTGAAGGCAGCTCAGCAAGAACTGCAAGCCTATGTAAGTTCTCCCAGCCAGGATCATGTGAACCAGCCATGAAAGTGGCCTGGGTTGGTGTCTGGAGCCCTTGCTGCTCATCTTTCGCCTGGGAAAATTGCTGGTGTGCCATGGCCTCTGCAAAGTCTTCTTCAATGCCTGTTCATGAAGATCAGTGATAAATCCCTTCCCTCAATCTCTTTTTCTGTTTGCACTGTGAGATGGCTCCAAGTCTGCTGCCTATCACTTTCTGAGAAGTTTTGTTTCCCATGACTGTTACTGATCATTAATATTTTGTGGAAAACAGTTATTATGTCACATTTATAGAAAAGACAACTGATGTCCCAAAACTAAACGACTTGTTTCCATGGAGGTGCTTGGATTAGACTCAGCTGTTGTCATGTTTTGAAATGTCTAACATAAATTACAGTACTTCCTAGACACCACATTGAAGTTTTAATGTTTGGCTGTCCTGATGGAAATGAAATAACAGTCAGTTTTGTTCTGACAGCATGAAAAAATGAGGTAAGGGAATAAAAAATATTGTTGAGAGGAGAAAATCCTATTTACAGGTCTGGTAGGGACATCCAGTAAGCAGCAAACTTTCAAAACAGTTTATTAAATATTACATGTTTGGACAATCTGGGCCTTGTGAATCTGTGTGGGGCACCATGGAGTGACTGCAGAAGCCTTCACTTTCTTGTCACTCCTTTTTAGGGTTACCTGGGCCTGAGCAATACACTCAATGAGCAATACTCATGCCTATGGTGATTCTTCACAACAGCTACAATAAAATACATCACAAAGGCTAACACTGTAAATGTATTAAGAAGATTGACAAGTATCAACACTTATTCCATTCTGAGTAAGCAGTCAGGAATGTTTTGCCACACATTTGGGCACAATGCCATATCCCACGTTGAGATTTAATCTTTGCTCATGAATCAGCCCGGCAAATTTTCAAGGCAATACTCTTTAGTTTCCAAAACTTGAGTCAGTAAGACATGCTAATAATCCAAAAGATGTTATTTTGGAAAGGTGATGCAGAAGAGGCAGATCATCCCATCATGCAAGTTACTATTCCCTTCCCTGTAACAATTCTAAGCCAGCCTTCAGTAGCTCAAGTGGCATAAGTGATAGGCATATGCCAAGTAAGAAAGCTAGAGAGACCTAACTTGAAAATATTCCTTTGAACGTACACACCTGGAGCTGAAAAATATCAAAAATCCTATCTAACCATAGCACGTCCCACACAGGCAGATCAAAGCCTATTTGTGCACAGAAAAAAAGGCATAGTGTCATTAATGTGGAGAAGCCAGCATGGTGACAAAGTTAATGGTGATGGTGATTGCACTTCATCAGAAAAGGTCAGGATGGCACTTTGTGCTATGGAAGAATGCTTTTGCCATAAAGAATATTTGTGTTTCTGCTTTCAATCCACTCATGTTTTTCTGTTTGTTGCCAATGTGTCGAAATGATCTCCAGATTATGGTGAGTCATTACGGGGATCCCTGGTGCAACAGCCTGGGAAAGACCTGGGCTTGCCCAGAACAGGCATTTCAGGAGATATTAGCAGTGATGGTCCTCTGACTGCAGTGATGTGCAGGCTTATTACCATCTGGTAATTGCTGGAATAAGATGCCCCTGTGTTGACTAATCATTCCACACTAAAACACAACACTGGTTCTGCTTCCCCAAGGAGGTTATGACTGAAAGCCTTAGAATTGACGGTCTGACTTTGTTCTGGGCCTTTTCTTCAGCTCAATGGGCCAATTGCTCACCTACGCACACAGCTGAAGTGTGGCTATGGCCAGCAGCCAGCACTGGTGTGGAAGAAGATGCTGCCTGGAGGATGCTCTGACCTTTTATTTCTCTTTTATCTAGCACTTACGGGAGGGTAGTGCCAGGGAGTTTGCTGCTCTGACACTGGTGTCTCCTGAAGCTGGGCTAGGAAGCCCATTTAGCTTCCTGGGAATGGAATGAGAAATGGGAAGAGTTGTGAGAGAGTCAGTGGCTGAAGTCTCCTCATAATGACAGCTTGGGATCCATCTTAATGATGACTATTCAGTTCTAATTGATGGGTGCTTGGAAGGCAAAAAATAAAAGTGTTATTACACAGTTCATCAACTCTGTCTCTCTTTAGAAGCTTTTGATGTCACACACAGTCACAAAGTCTAATCTAAGCTGTGTGTGTGTGCCAGGACACTCCTCAGATCCTGAAACATGGGCTGTGCACCATTGTGCCCATCCTGTCCTTTCCAAGGCATGCTGGGGATCAGGAAGGGGGACCTGACATAGTTTGATCTGGAAGGACAATACACATTGCCCATTTTAAACCAACTTTAATTTCCTCTAGCAGCAGTCAGTGAACCATCATCAAAGCTACTGGAAACTCATCCCTAAAGTTGTATTTTCATGCTATAAATTATTAATTTCTTATTGCTGATGACTTCTAAGTGCTAGAGGCCGAACTACTGATCAGAGGAAGGAGAATGTTAGTAAAGGCACTGCTAATGCTGTTGAAGTCAGCTTTAAAAAAAAAAAGTCAGCATGAGCATTGTTCCTTAACAGCCACTGCTAGTTTTACACCTATTAATTGTCAACTCTATCACTTCTAGTTCCATAAATCTGTCTCCTACTGTTTTGTATGCAGTTATTTTATGTTTATATGGTAAAACCCCCAGAAAGGCAACACCTCATGGCCTGTGTTTGTGAAGTATGTGTCCCTTTAGGGTGTCCAATATAACTGAAGCATCTAACAGCTACTGGAATTTACAGGCTACATAATAAGATAATGAGTCCATAAATGCTAGTCTGGAATTTCTGCTGATTCCTCACAAGGGTGTCAACTGTGTTTAAGAATGGTCAGGAATTCACTCACTCCTGGCCATTATTTTTAGTGATTTATCATTACAGCTCCTTGCTGCATATTTCAGGTTTACAGAGACTCAAATTTCCCTCCCTCAAAGAAGTCTTTCTGTGCAAAGTGAGACAAAATGAAGGAGAGATTTGCTTTAGGCACTGAATTTAACACTAAACCAGTCAGCTAGAATCCCTCTGTCATCCACCGGAAAAGAGGATTTTGCAGTCTCTGGCTGCTCTTCTGTTTTGGTTTTTTTTTTTTTTGAGGAATGTGCTTCTCTCTCCAATGGCTGCAATGGCCAGTTGTTAACCAGCTTGACAGGGTTCAAATCAACCTATCACCCTCAAAGCTTCTGCACTTGTAGAGATCTCTGCCTGCTATGAGAAGAAGGTAAAATCATCCATTGATTTGGTTGCTTCTTTTTAATTTCTCAGGTGATCACAATAGGAATGAGCACAAGGAAGTAGCTGGTAACTTAGATGCTTGTAATTGGTGATGGTAACACACTCCTGGCACAGCACACTATCCTCATCTACTTTGGGGCTGGCTGAAGGCAGCATCCCTGTGCGATAAGGAGAAAGGGTGAAACAAACCCACAAATGTTTTGGTTTGCAAAATTACACTCACAGAGGCTTTGGTTGTGATAACCATAGAATCATAGAATGAGTTGGGTTGGAAGGGATATTAAAGATCAGCCAGTTCCAACCCACTGTTTTGGGCAAGAACACTTGCCATTAGACTTGGCAGAGACTTTTCATTCTCCAGACACACTCTCCTATTGTCTCCTCCCAAGTTTTGAATCAGGTCCATTGCCATGATGGCTGTAAGCTGCACTGCTGACCCTGATGGCTGGGACAATACAGCTTTCTGAACTGGCATTTGGTTTGGTAGGATGTCTTGTGTCTTGTGTGTAGGCTGTGAAGCAAGAACATGCCTTACTGCAATTCATCTGTCTTTCATGCTTGTTTACACCCTTAACAAATGAAGCTCCATTCTTTATAGCGTAGATTATGCTTAAATTATGTGAGATGGATATGAGGAGCTCTAGGCCACACTTATGTGAGTTGTTATAATTTTTTCCACAGAATATAGGACTTCAAAGCATTTCTGTGTGCTGAATGTGTTGTAGATAAGCGTTCAACTGTAATAAAATTAATGACATTGCTGCAGTGTTTGGTCTTGATAATGAGTAATAGGTTCACTTTAAAACACAACCTCATCCTCTTCCTAAACAAATCCTTCATAGCTCTGCAGGTCAAGGTTATTTTATTTGTCATGGAAAAAAAATTATTTGCTGTATTAAAATCAAAGTTTTAAATTTATGAATCTTCTGGTTTTTACATGGTGCAAACTTCATCTGTCAATTGAAAAGATGCCCTACATAAAATCTGGTCTTATGATGTTTAAAAAAAGTTTGAAAACCAGTCAAGCAGTGTGCTAAGTTAAGCTCTCTTAATTAAATATATACAACACTAATAATATAAGCCTTCCTTTTCCAGTAATAAATTTGCTTGCTATTTCATTGTGTAAAGAAGTTACAGTTCTTCATAGAGTAGTCTTCACAGATTTACTCAGCCTTCAGCTCTGCTTCCAGCTGGAAGACTTGGATTTCTTCAACACATTAGCCAAGGAGTTTTGGTTGGAAAATTTTTCAAAATCTAATGAAGTATTTTGCTTAGAAAGGAACCCCTTTGCTGTTTGTTACAAGAAGAGATCAGAAGCAGCCAAAGTCAGCTGTCAGATAGATATTGCACGGTGTGGGGCTCAGACCTACAAACTAACCCTAAGAAAGGGAATTACAGCAGTTGAAGGAATGATCCAAGTAACAACATCTGATTTACAAGTAAATTAAGTCATTACTATCAGATAGAACCTCCCAGCCTCCAGGCAGTTAGAGTTGAAGCAACCACAGCCAAAGGCTTTTATCTCCTCCTAACTCTCTCTTCAGTGCATCAGGTAAGTGTGATTTGGCTTATTCTTCTGTTACATCTTTGTATTAGTGTAAAGCTTCACTGTTACTTCCAAAATTGTTGCCTATAAACAAGCCTCTACTGCAAGCAGTCTAATGTGAGCAACTTTTTCCTCTCTGTAAGCTAGTAGAAGGATAAAGGCAACCTCTGCTCCAACAGTTTAGTGTGATTAATCCTACCCTTTCATGGTGAATCCTTACAAAAGATTTTAAGGATGTCCACATTTTGTGGACAACACACAAACCAGCAAACAGGACATGTCTCAAGTGAGGCATTACTTTACCATCACTGTCCAGTAGTTTTAAGACAAGGAGAAAAGAAAGCCAGAAGGCAAATGTGATAGAATATAAACTTTAATTGAAACAGGGCAAGGAATCATTGCAGCAGAACATAGAAATGCAGAGAGCACAGAATATGTTTGCAGGGTTAGCTCAATGTGAATGTGGTTGTCTTCTTTGAGGGCTGCAGTTGGTAAGATAATCTTCTGTCTTCGCTGCATTTGCAGCTTTTTAAAAATGAGTTGGGTTTTTGCCACAACAGTTTGGTTTGGGTTTTTTTTTTCTCTTTTTCTTTTTTTAATCCCAGATGACACGAGACAGGGTGGCTCCCACAGTCAAACTGGAGCTTTGGGAAGTTTTAAAGTCAGTACATCCAAGAGATGAGAACATAAAGGACCTAATTTGCCACTGATGTTTAGTCTTCTATAAATGACCTGAATTTCAACTAAGGCTTTTTCTATGTTTCTCAGAGCTGAGATCTTGTTAGCAGATACCTAATCCAATAGGAGGGGAAATACAATGTCTGGGTTTGTTTCTCAGTGTGGATGAGTGTGCCCAGCTCCTCAGAACCCCTGCTGCAGCCTTGTACGTTGCCCCTCTGCAAGCCATGTCCCTCTGCTCACCCATGGACTGGGAATAAGCTCTGGTCCCTGCTGGGTCCAGCTCCCCAGGGAATCCTTGCAACGCTTAGCAGGGCCTGCAGCTCCCACTACGGTAAGTCGTGTACCTGCGGGAATAGCAGGGATAGGAGTACCTGCCACCCAGGGAGGTGCCAAACCCAAAGGAGCTCTGCACATCCTGGGA
>JANRGW010022501.1:0-26046 GCA_024733675.1 Psilopsiagon aymara
GGGGGGCCCCAGGAGGGGGTGCGCGGTCCTGCGAGTTGCCACACGCAGGGAGAGCTCCTCAGCGGGAAGGAGCTCACGGAGCTCTCTGGGCTGTGAGCTGAGCGCGGGCCGCTGGTGATCCCTGACAGCAGAGAAGGTGACCTGCATCCCGGGCCGGGTGAGGAAGAGCGTTACTGTTGGGTTGAGGGAGGTGATCCCTCCCCTCAGCACTGGGTGATCTGTGAGCTCCCCGGCACCAGGTCATGGACTTACTGAAGGAGGTCCGCAAAGTGAAGGGCCATGAGTATGGTTGAGAGACTGGAGCATGTGGTGTGATGAGGGATGCTGGGAGAGCTGGGACTGTGCAGCTTGTAGGGGTCTCAGGAGGATCTTTTCAATGTATGTAAGTACCTCATAGGGGAGTGTAAAGAAGATGAAGTAAGACTCTTCTTAGTAGTGCCTACTGACAGTACAAGAGGCAATGGGCCCAAGCTGAAATGTGAAAAAGTCAGCTTAAACACAAGAAGACCCTTTTCTGCTCAGGGGTTGGTCAGGCTGTGGAACAAGCAGTCAGGCAGGTTGTGAGGTCCCCTCCAACTGACTGAGGACCTGAGCAGCCCCTGTAAGTGACTCTTTGGTAAGCGGAGTGTTGGTCTGGAAGGTCTCCAGAGGTCCCTGCCAAACTTTGCTGTGGCTCAGTGATCATTCCCCTGTGGTCTGGGCTGTTCGGTGCCTTCCCGTTTGCTTACCCCAAGGGGAGCTTGGTGGGTGTGAGTTTGGCAGTTTTAAAACATACACTGTGTTGTGGTATGCTGTGACTTGCAAAGCTATTTCATAGTCAAGGTTAGTTTAACAAAGAGCTTTTTAATCATTTTAATGTTATAGTAATGTGTTGTAGATACAACATGTATATGTGTAGCAATATGATGGCAGTAGTGTATTAAAAAAGCCCATAGAAGATGCTGTGAAAGAAAATCGGTATGTGATGAGCCGCAATGTTCCTTAATTATGCTGAGTTGTCATGATCCAGATATTCAAGTCCTTGATTCTGAACTTCTCCATCTCTAAGCTACTAGGAAGTAAATTAACTATCCTAGCGGAAACCAGGATGCCTGGGGAGTGTATAGTTCCTGGAATCATTGCTAGTCACTCTTCTAATTCAATCAGTCTGCTATAAAACTTGAATAAGGACTGTCTGTTTTTAAGCAGTGGGAGAAATAGGAAAAGCCCAAACAAGCAAATCCTGCAAAACATGGGAATCTTCTCTTTGCCCTCAGACTTTCCCAGTTGAATCTGTAGCTAGAGATGGTACATTCTATTACGGAGATGAGATTTTTTTTCTAGTTCATTTGCATGATTCAGCATTCTTGATTGTCAGTAGTTTTATGGTAACCTGCCACAGGAATAAATTAAGTTTAATTTACCGAGGTTAATTCAGATGTGAAACAACTGGTATATCTCATGAGTGTGCAAGGTTGAATGTTTATATGGTGCTATAGCTAAGGGAAGTTCTGTTACCTGTTTGAATGGGTGGCTTGAAATTCATGGGCATGCTTCTGGGAGTGGTGCTGAAGTTGTATCTGAACTGTGGCACAGGAAAAGAAGAAATTTCCCAAGATCTTGCTGTATATTTTTCCTATGTTTTTTCCCTCAATTATCACCTTTTAAAAATCCAAATACTTACTCACATTAGATTTCTATTTAACCAGCGGAAGACACAGATTTCATTTGAAAGAATTTGTTTACTCCTCAACTAACTGCTTGTTTTGGCTGGAGGCAGCTCCCAGGCAGCTCTGCAGGTAGCTCTGCAAAGCAGTAGCCTCAAAGATGTGTGCTCAGGGAGTATTCCTTCTGCTGCAGTAGCAGTATATGGAGTCCAGCTCAATCTGCAGCCTTTTAAACACTGCATTTCTCATGTTTATGTACAGTCCCACTCACAAGAGCATTTAAGGATGTACTTACATGAGTATCTCAATGCAGTGAAAACTGTGGTTGAGTACTTTGCAGAAATGGGCTCTCCATTCTGATTCTCAAAAGTGCTGAGCACATGGATCCCTGTGAAGTCAGGGAATGCTGCTGGGCCTTCACTGTTTGGAAATGGGAATGAGGTATGGTTTCATGCTCATATGGTTTTAAAACCTGAGCCCTGCTTTTAAGGATGCAAGAAAAGAAGAGAATCCATTTTGAATATTGAAGGGAAAAAATCCTTGAAAGATGCCCCAGGAAGTTGTGAATGCTCCTTCCCTGGCAGTATTCAAGGCCAGGTTGGACAGAGCCTTGGGTGACGTGGTTTAGTGGGAGGTGTCCCTGCCCATCCCTTAGATGGTCTTAAGATCCTTTCCAACCCTGACTATTCTATGATTCTATGATATTTTGATTATTTTAATAGGAAACTTAGTCTTTTGATATATACTGCTACCCATGACTCCTACTCATTGGGAACATATTTATTTTGGTTGTATTGTGATGCACTAGGCAGAAGTGTGTTCTTCCAGTTAAAACTGATTTATGTTATCTAGGCACGGAAGGTCCTGGTGTCAGTGTCTCAGAAGAGAGACAGAGTCCTGCTGAGAGCAGTAGCATATCTGTCATCTATAATCCTTATGCTTCCCTTTCTATTGAACAACAAAGACAAAAGCTGCCTATTTTTAAGGTAAAGAAGTTCTTATGGGTATATTAAGTCTGTTGTATGATGTCTGTCTCTTATGCCTTTTTTGAAGGAGCAATATAGAATCACTTTACAACGTACAGTAATAATTTTATGACCTTGATCTCTTTATTTATTGGAATTGATTGTCCTGATTGACAGCTGTTACAGACAATTTTACAGGCTGTGTTATTTACTATATGTTCTGTATGTCAGTTACGGATTTCTGAAGGGCTGTTTAGCTGTTGGCAGTAAATCCATGTAAAATGAATTTACTGTCTCTGCCTGATATGTAAATATTGTCATTAATTAGTTTCTTATTTTTGGACACATCCGGTTTTGATACATTAATGTCATCTTCTGTTTCAGCTAAGAAATCACATCCTTTATCTAGTGGAGAGCTATCAAACTCTGGTGCTTATTGGGGAAACAGGTTGTGGGAAATCAACCCAGATTCCACAAGTAAGTGTCTGTTTAACTTGGTAAAATCAGGTATTCCCTTGGGGGATTTTACATGAAATGTGAAACCAGCAACCCAGAACTGCACTGTGAGAAGGGAAGTCCCCTGTGCTTGTGTGTGCAACCAAGAGGAAAGAAACAGAGGCAGCTGGTATGTCTGTAATGTAAAACCTTCTTCCACTACAGGAAAGGACTGGAGACAACATGTAGTTTGTTCTGGTACAAATAGTAGTCACTCTGCTACAGTAGGTGTTGATAATCAGTAATGTTTAAATTTTTGTTTAAAAATATGTGTTTAAGTAGGGAAATAAGTACAATTTTTTTAGGAGCTTTCCTGTTGGAAATTTTTGGAATGTTATATTTTTCATGGGTTTGCAAAATTTTCTCATTTGTGAAGGGAATGTAGAAAATCTGAGAATGTTTCAAAGTTGGTTCTTGAGTAACTTGGAAAGTTGCAGACCAGTGATGAATGTCACCTGCATCAGTGTGACTACAGGACCTGTGCTGCTTAGCTTTTTTTCTTCAACGGGTTATAAAATAAAGAAGAGAAAAATGAAGAAGTTAAAAAATATTAAAGACCGAAAGAACTGCTCTTAGGTGCTTTCTGAAAATATATGTGTTTAGAAGATTGTATTATACTGTATTACTTCTAATGGTGAGATTAATAGTGCACAAAATCTCTTAAGTAACTGATTCGCCTGAGGATGTGCTTCAGATGGTGTCAGAACCGGGGAGAACCAACACCTCACTGCAGTCACAGCGTGACCAGTTCATTTCTTACCCTCAGTATTTGTTTGCAGTACCTGGCAGAAGCTGGCTGGGCAGCTGAAGGAAGAGTCGTTGGAGTGACGCAGCCTCGTCGGGTTGCTGCTGTTTCAGTGAGTTTCTCCATGTCCTTATTTTCCCAGTTTAATGTCATTAGAACGTCCAGTTTATTAGCAGGAATGGTGCTGGCATGTGCTCCTGAATGGATAGGTATTTCCTTCCTCACAGAATTGCTGGTACTATATGCTGAATTCAACTAGATTAGTAGGTCTTGCCAAAAATTCCAAGTCCAGAACTGCAGATGTGGAAGCTTTGAAAAAAAAATGAGTGGAATCAGCAGGACTGTGTATGAAAGTTAGACCTGCGGAGGTCTGTGATTGATTCTGGACTAGAACGGGGTGTAAACCTTAACTTTTTCACAAAGTAAAGTAGTGATGTAAATCTGTGTACAGTAACATAGCTGTTGAAAGAAAGAGAAGGTTGTGTGCCTCTTTCTAGGAATTCAAACCGAAGTTTTTTGAATCTCTTTTCTGTATTTTTTTTTTTTTTTTTGTTGTAGGTTTTTGTTTGTGAGTTTGTTTTGGTTTGTTTTTTTCCTTATAAGAATGGCATGGAATAGTAACAACAATTTTATTGTGAGAACTGTTTTACTGTATAAACAGATATATATCTTTTCCTATATAGACATATATACATAGGATGTCTGGGAAGGCATAATGTCAGCTAGATTTACTACAAGAAGAAGAAGAGGGGATGCCAAGGGCAACAACTTGTACTCTCGGGTAATATAAGTATAAAAAAAAGTCTGTACGGAAAACATCCAGTGCTCCTTGTTTTCATACCTGCTGCCAAACACTGACTTGGCGGGCTGAAGTTTCTGCTGCGGCATTCTTTATACAGAAAACTGCGGTGCAGTTTTGTAACCCTCATTTTGCTTGTTCTTTGTAATGTATTAAAGTGTATCTGCAGCAAATCAGCTTATGCCTTCCATGAAAATGTGGTAGACTGAGCAGCTGTACAACTTGCCCTTTCATCTCATCCAATATTCGCTGATCGTATCCAACATGGAGAGGGAAACAGCAGTGATCTGCATCTTGTGCTTTGGGCAGTCTGCCTGCAGTGTCCTCCCTTTTCTCCTTCAAGAAACATCCAGCTGACGGTGCATGGTTCTACAGGAGATGTTGTGTATGCTGCAATGTTTTCTCACAGCAGACTTTGTTCTCTTTTCCCTTTCATGTCTTAACACATTATTTTGAAGCCTGAAATAAAAGATTACTTAAGCAGGGCTTAGAATATAGACACAGTAGGATTTTCCTTTGAAATGCTGTTGCAAACTGCATGGACTGTATGGCTATTACAGGGAGATGAATTGAAAGTGATCTTTTATTTTAAGAGACGTGCTAATCTGCTTTCTCATTTAGACTATGGGGGGGAGTGTCAGAAGTAAAGAAGTTGTTGCAGAGGCATAAGGCACAGTTTAGAAATTCCTGAACTTCTGCTTGGATTACCCAGGCTGACAATTATCCTGGATGCTTGGGCTGAAAGTGATGGAGTGATAAGATTCTAAGTGAAATCCTGAATTCACTGCCTGTGGGTGTGGTTTAGAATGTCACTCAAATGACTGAAAGTAGCTTGCCCTTGGTATTCTACTTGGACTAATATATGTATTGTGAAGTTTTATTGTGCTGTTAGGTATTAAATGTCTTAGTAGCTTGCTGAAACCATGGCCTGATAATATCTGTTATTCCGTAGAATAAGTCTAAGTAACTCAAGATTTTTAGCTAGAGAAGCTATTGGCCTGAAACTGGTCCAGGGTAGTACTGTGGCTTCTTTTAATTATTCTGCCAGTTCTCTGTTTCCTGCATAGAAGATTCTCTATTATTAAAAGTACAGTAGCATCTTTATTAAAAAAAAAAAAAAAAACCCAACCCAAAAAGGAAGTCTGGGTAAGTTCAGGGGCAGTTCAGCTTACCTGGTAACTTCTTTCTGTAATGCCAAATCCCTGCATTCATTCCCTTTTTGCACGCTGACTGTGTTCTTAAATTGCACTCCCACAGCTGCTGGTAGGTGGTCCTTTCTCAGCATTGTGACTGGTGCAGTGGCTGCCTTTGTAGGTCTGTCAGAGTGCTTATCACAGAAAGGTGCTTCTATGGCTTTCCTGATTAGAAGCAGCTTAAAACATTTACTAAGTTACATTAAAATATTTTGAAGCATTTACCAATTGTATGTTCGGTATGCACTGTTTATGTCAAACAGAATTTTGTGGTAGAATGAGAACAAATAATTCTTTGCAAGCATCAGCTCTATTTCTTGTCTTGATGCCAATTCCCCACAAAATAATGATACAGTGACAAAATGTGCTGTGAGCTGTCTATTGTTTGTAAGAATCTTTTTTTTTCAGATTGCAGGCAGAGTTGCTGATGAAAGAGGTGCAGTGTTGGGGCATGAAGTTGGATATTGTATTCGGTTTGATGACTGCACAGATCCACAAGCTACAAGAATTAAGGTGAAACATGAACAGTGTGTGGTTACTCTGAAAGGGTTAACTGAAACTGGCCAAGTACTTTTACAAAATTAATGAGAACCTTATGATGCCCAGTAAAGGGAATACATACATTGCAGTTTTCCAGGTGGGTATTCCAAAAGTGTGCTTGGAAAGGCTGTGGCTATCCAAACCTTACTAAAGTGTGTATGTGTTCTTTTCTGCTAGATTGGCGGCCACCACTGTGAAATTAAGGGGGATTTTCGAGGGAGATGTGACTGAATGTTGGTACAGTCCTAGTGTGACCTGAGGGGTCACACAAAATCATAGGGAAAGGCTGCAGTGAGTCACAGCTGAAGTATCCTCACCACCCTAAAAATAGATTTTGGTTAAAAGCACAGATGAAATGTGAAATGAGTAGGCTGAGTGCAATGTGATGTGGATTCAATAGTGAGCTTTGCAGCTGTTCTTCAGTGCTGTGAGCAATATTAATGTTGCTTGTGTTGGTACAGATGAGAGTTTGTTTATGCTGGAGCAGCAATAATGATGAATGAGACAATTTACTTAGATTTTTGATTTCTGAGGCTAGTAGTCCTTTTAAAAGCAGAAGAACTGGAGATGCTTGTCCATGAAATGCAGCTGAAATCTTCAGGGGGTTTTTTGGATTTGGGTTTGGGGTTTTTTTGGGTTATTTTTTTTTGGTGGGTGTTTTTTTATTTATTTATTTTTTTTGTTGAGTGTGATGATTAATCATTTGGAGTTGGAAATCTGGAGGTTTTCACCTTGCACACTAGTTCTTGCCTAGTTCAAGGCCACATTTGGAATCCCAGGTCAAACTGTTGATGACTACATAAAGCTGTTTGGGTTTCCATGGGCTAGTAGGAAGTATTAAATTCAAATGTTGCATTTTGTTAGCATGTGAAGGTTTGTGTTCTGGTCAGATATTACATGGTCTACTTTGAGAGGGTCAATATGGCATTGACATGCGGGATGTTACTGGTAGAGCTGATTTAGCTATGTTACAGACAACAGTGAAGAAACTTCTATTGCCACGTTCCAGAGCTGTCAACCTGTTATTTTATTGTATTTTTTAATACAAAAATAGTTTAAATACTGATTAGAAACCGGTCACCTCTGGGTTAGCATTCAGAAATACAGGAAGCTGGGAGGAAGCAGAGACCAGACACCTGACCCAAAGTAACCAAAGGGGTATTCCATACCACAGCACGTCATGCCCAGTATAGAAACTGGGGGAAGTCGCCCAGAAGGCCTAGATTGCTGCTCAGTGTGGGTTGGGTATTGGTCGATGGGTGCTGAGCAATTGTATTGTGCATCACTTGTGTTTACTGTTTTTTTTTTTTTTTCCTTTCCCCTTTTAGTTTCATATTCTCTTTCCTTGTTTTTTCCCTTATCATTATTATTATTAGTGGTAATAGTAGTATTTTTGCATTATACTTTAGTCACTGGACTGTTCTTATCTCAACCTGTGGGGTTTACATTCTTTGGATTCTCCTTCCCATTCCTCCAGGAGTGGGAAGGGAACAAGAGGAGTAGTGAGTGTATGCCTCTGTGGTTCTGAGTTACTAGCTGGGCTTAAACCATGACAAGAATCTATAAAAATCAACGTGGCTAATTAAGACTACTTGGTGGGTTTTGTTTACATTTTTCTTTGTGTTCACTTTTAGTTTCTAACTGATGGTATGCTGGTGAGGGAGATGATGGCTGATCCTTTATTAACAAGATACAGGTAAGGAACCATGGAATGAATGCTTGCTGAAGTGTAATTTGATAAACAACTGATTTATTTTTTTTCTTTTGGGGTTAAGGTTTGGTTATTATATACCAATTAAATTAATTTGGTTATTAATTTGGTTATTAAATACCAAAAGATCTGAAAATTACTTTAGGAATTTAACTACTTGATGTTGTAAAGACTTAGAAAATGAGTTGATCATTGCAACACCAGACTCAGCAAGATTTGCTGCTGTGGTTTTGGAATAAAAGCTGAATGGGCTTTAAGGCATCTGAAGAATTGTCTAATTTACTCATTTTAAATTAACTTTCTTTCTGATGCAAATCAAATTAGAAAAAAAAAATCACCAACAAAAGCAGGCATGTTCCAGTGTGCAAATAAGCTGTGCAGTGCAGTATAGCCAGACCCTTTTTTTCTATGCTTTTCCAAAAGCTAGCCAGAGTAAAGAACAATGTATATGGGCCGTGTTATCTACATTTTTCTCCCTGCCTCGTTCTGTGATATTTTTAGCTTCCACAGTTTTCTAAGTGGATATGCACAGTAATAGTCCCGTAGGAGATTTCAAATATTGATATTTCTGGAAGATGGGAAGACACTGATTCTAGTGTCAATCATCAAACCATTTCTGAAATCTTAATCTTTCTGCTTTATTCACAGTGTCCTCATGCTGGATGAAGCCCATGAAAGGACTCTTTATACAGATATTGCCATTGGCTTACTGAGAAAGGTTATTTAATTTAATGTTCTCTGTAACCATTTTCATTTTCATCCTTTTTGTTAAACCTCTGATCCTGATGGCTGATTAGTGAATTTGAGAGAGGGTGATTTCTCAAAAAAAGCCATTTGAGAGAGGGTGATTTCTGATTTCTTACTATCCTACAGCCTGTTGTACATGCCCAACTATTTACTGTAGACATTTGTCACTCAGGATCTTTGTGTTTCCTCCCTCCCATGCTGAAATGTCTCCTTATTAGCAAAAAGGTGGTCTTCATTTTGCTGCTGCTGATCATGTGAAGTGATCTCGTAAGGGGTTATTGTTGACTTTCAGCCTAGTGATGATCTGACTCCTACTGGAAATTGAGTGTTAACAATAACGCTTACAGGCTGAAGGCCCTTAAAATGAATATATAAACCTCCAGCCATCAGGCTATTAGATCTGTGGAGTGATGAGTGTGCTTCAGTTCCTCAGTTGTTTTGTATTGTTGAAGTATTTTTAAAGAGAAGTTATTGGTAATCTTGATTTTAGCCTTATATCTCAGAAGATAGTTTTTACTCTTGATGTTCTTGGTCTGTATCCTAGATTCAGAAGAAGCGTGGGGATCTTCGACTGATTGTGGCTTCAGCTACCTTGGATGCAGAGGTATAGCTCCAGTGGGGTTTGAAATGAAGCGACCTTAAGTGGCAACTCCACTTTTATATATATACATATGTATATATGTTTATTCTCTGTGGGGCTTGCTTCTTGTGAAACGTTACTGCTCTTTGAGTGGTGAAGAAGAGAGGAGAGAATGCAAACAAAAGTCTGCAGTAGTTAGGTTGCTGCATTTGGTTTTCCTTTTGTGTTAGCAAACTTTTTTGGAAGTGAATTTAAATGTGAGTCTGCTTTTCATATATTGATGTCTCCTCATATTTTTCTTCGCCCTCCTTCCTCAACTCCTTCCACCCCCCATTGGTATTGTTGTATGAAAAGGTGTTCACTTGGCTTAATCTAGTCTAGTAAGAGACATTGGTTTAGCTCTGTTTTGCTGATGGCAATAATTTGAGACAACCATAGGCCAGTTAAAATGAGTGATAAATGAGTAGATTCAATGTCAGTGGATCCTACTAGTCCCATTGATTGACTTGTGGCCTGTGGAAAATTATGTAACTTACTAGAAATGTTGTTAATTTAATTTTGAGTAGGAACAGAAAACATGCTCTTCTAGATCAGATCAGTGTTTCATCCAGCCCAGTTTTCTTTCTGGAGAAGCAGCAACAGTAGGAGATGCTGGTTAGGGAGAGTGTGGGAGCCTGTCCAGCTGCTGTGGGTTTGTTCTCTGTGAGCTGCCTCAGCACCTGCAAAGGTTGCAATAGAGACATTACACAGTGCATTCCTGCAGTTTCCTTCTAGTATGTATTTATGGACCTGCTGTTTGTTAATCTGCTCTATGAAGCTGTAAGTCTTCAGGGCATCATGTGAGAGCAATTTTCAGAAGTTTGCCACCTGCTGTTTAATGAAGTGCTTTATTTAACTTCCTTTTCTGCTTGTTTCATTGAGGACCTCTTGGTTCTATTAGTGTGGGATTTGCATTTTTTTTTTGTAACACAGCAATAACCATACCATTTTTACATTTACTTTATTTGTCACCTTTGATTCTGTGCACCTCAGCTGTGTGACTTTTCAAACTGCTGCTCCCCAAGCAGAGCGCCAGCCTTTTCAGCCTCTCATAAGACAGCTGCTCCATTTCCCTTATTGTGTTCTTTGCTTTTCCCTGTGCTTTTCCTAACTCCCCTGTGTCCTTGGTGTTGTGTTGAGAGCCTGTGTGCACCACTGAAAGTGGAGGTGTGCTGAGATTTCCTTTAGTGCAAATATCATATGCCATAAATTTTTGATTATAAGCTCTGGTAGCACTTGCACTGCTGTGTATTCTGCACATTAGAGAATGTTACAATACTCTGCCTTTGCAAAATTTTAACTGCCGAATATGCATTTCAAATAGCTTACAGGTAATGTAAGAATAGTAAGAGCAAAATGATTAGTATGACTATATTAACGTTTGTTTAAAAACAGAAAGTTTATGGCATCTCTGTAATGGTCATGAAAGTCAAGATGGATTATGTGGGTTCTTTCATTCTTTTGCTATTGCGCATTTAAAACACTTTGTGGCAATAAAACTAAATTTGTGAAGGTATATCGCAATGCAGAAGACAAAAACCTAAATCAGCCTAAGTAGTTTTACCAAGTGAGATGGTGGCATTCAGTAACAGCTGTAAAATATACTTGGTCATCAATAAATGGATGAGAACATGCAAGCTCTACCCAAAACTTTGGGGACCAGTCATTTCTAAGTTCTTCTTAGTTTTGACTTTGCTACTGTTCTAGATCCAGTAAGAAGTTATGTCTGCTTTGTCCAGCAGTATCAGTTTTTCTAAGTAACTTTATTACCTCTTTTTGATCTTTGCTTCTCGAAAGCAATAAACATGCAAGACTGTGTGTGTGCTAAGTGCCTTACGCCAGACAGGAGAGAAGGCAACAAACCCCAAATCTAAAATTTTTAAATTGGCACTGTCAAAGTCATGACTGAAACACTTAGGTTGTAGTGATTGAACTTCTTCATGTCTTGAGGTTTCTCCTTTCATTCTTTGAAATATCAAACTGAAATGTTTCTTTTTATTTTAATGTAGAAATTCAAGAATTTCTTTAATCAAAATGATACTGGTGACCCCAGCAAGGATACCAGCGTGATCCTTACTGTGGAGGGAAGAACGTTTCCAGTGGACATCTTTTACATACAGAGGTGTGTTTGCTCTTGTCAGTGGTGCTTAGGAGGGTATGCAACTATGATATCATTTGGTCTATGTTAGAGCGTAGATGTTCCCGAAAGGTGTAACCTTCTGTCTGGCAAACGTTTGGATATTGCTTGTAGCAGCTGATGTGTTTCAAGACATGCTGTGGTAGAAAGGAAACAAACTAATTGCTGATACCGAAGGACGCATCGTGAACTAAATGTGGTGTGGCTGTTGTGTCGTTTCCAAAAGCTAGCTTGCTCTTTCTTCCTTATGGAAATGAGGAGTCTGTACCTATTTTTCTCCTAATGTCTCTCCTATTTTCTCTCCCTGTAGTCCTGTTCCAGACTATGTAAAATCAACTGTGGAAACTGCAATGAAAATTCACCAGATGGAGAATGATGGTGATATACTGGCATTTTTAACTGGCCAGGTACAGACATAAGCGGTATTTTTCCTTTACAACACTGAACTGTTGGCTTTGCAAAGTGGCCTGAGTCTCCTGCTTTCCTTATCTGTGCTTCTTTTAGTCACATTAAAGATGACAGACATTTTTACATTGATGGGAGCAGAATTAGGCCAGTCACAAAGACATGTAGAAAATGTATGGCCTGGATTTGTCAAAGCTAGTGATGAATAGTTTTTCCCATTTAATACTTTTAGCCTTGTTAATAAATAGAATAGTGGGTGGGGGTTTGTTGCCAGTCACACCTGCGAAGTTGTTAAATTGACAGTGAGTCATTGCTAATAGTTAAGGCAAATGGAATTTACATTTGTTAGGCTTAACATCATTAACATGACAGGCAAACAAATTGCTGTGAGATACAAATTTACTTGTCTTTTCCTCTCTATTTATGCCTGTCAGCTCACTTTGCAGCTGAGGAGTAGTATATCATTTTTCCTTGAAGAAAGCGCTTCAACAACATCTTTCATATTTTCAGAAGAAATTCTTCATCCTCACTATTGATGTAATTTTTGGAAGAATGAATTAGGTATCTCAGGAGGCAATTTCTGATCCTTTTGTTGTCCGTGTTTAAGAGTGAGATGCCACAGTTGATCTCTCCGATTAAGTGTGAGGTTGAGCAATATGTGCTAATGAAGTTACTGTGTCATTCCTGATCAAGACCCACATCATTCTGCACTGTCAAAATAGATTGGCCTCACATTTTGCTCTCACAAGTTGAGATGGAGAGGAAAATATGCCTGCTTCCTCCTGAGCTTTGTTCAGTCCTTTCCTAGTGAGTTTGCTCATGTGTTTGTGGTGTGACATTGTCTCAAATAACAATGAACAAAAGTATTAAAATGAATTTATATTTATTATGAATAGCAATTTATGTAAGAATATTACAAAATTAAGCTAGTCAAAAGATCCCAGGGTTTGAACAATTTGAACTATGGTATTTTGGTGCATTTTTTGTATGTAGGTGACTGCTATGTGGTATGAAAGTTAAACCTCTCACATTCTGTCCCCTGTCATGCTCTGGCTCTAGGAGGAAGTGGAGACTGTTGTTTCTATGCTCATAGAACAGGCTCGGGCCCTCTCTCGCACTGGAATGAAAAGACACCTCCGTGTTCTCCCCATGTATGCTGGGCTGCCTTCTCCTGAGCAGATGAAAGTGTTTGAGAGAGTTTCTCACAATGTCAGGAAGGTAAGGCTGCTGTGTATGTCTTAATTTCTACCACCCAGAGAGGTATCTGCATTACACAGACTGCTTATATCTGGCTCACATCGTGAGACTATTGCAAACACTTACCAAAGGAGTCTTTCTGCGTCACCTAACACTGCCTATCTGTTTTCAAACTGTGAATCAAGAGCACGTTCTCTTCCTTCCCTTACCACCTTTGATCAGTCTTAGACATGTTAATTCTAACTTTCCTGTTAACCTCATCATATTTCAATTTTCAAGAGTCTTTGTGCAACTTTGTATTTGTCTATGTCCAGTTACAGCTTCTTAATACTTTTAAGTCTTTTACCTGGTTTTATTTCTTTTTGTGGTCTAAGTGTCTATGGCTGTTTTCCACCTCTAACGGAAAAATTAGTGTTAGAGTGGGTAAGTGTTGTATTTTCATCCAAGAAACAAGTTAAAACTTGCCTGGCTTTAGTAGAAAAAAAACTTTTTTTTTTTTTTTGTCTTCTAACAGTCTGGTTCAGATATTTAATGTCACAGAACTATATAATTGGTCATGATTAATGCTTTCTGCTTAGGCAGAGCCTCTGTTGGGGCTGAGATTAGCCCACAGAATTACCCAGGGTTGACTTGTTATAATTTTGTTCATGCTGCGGACTAAAAAGTAGAATTGTTCATCTGGTGTTGGAGAACATCGAGTATAAATAAACCACAGAACCACAGAATGCTTCTTTTCTCTCTAGGATATGACATTGGTCAATTAACTTCCAAGGTTTACTCTTTAATTTCAGGTGATACAAGGATGAGGTTTCTCTCTGTCATCTGGGAATGATTATTTTTTAATATTTTAGGACATATGTGTAAGTGTATCTCTCCATCGATACTGAACATGGGACACTTAACTCTCTTCTCCTCCTATCCCCTACCTTGCTCCAGTGTGACAGGGAACAGCTAAATAGAGCTGAGAAGAAAGAAAATACTTGTTCTTACATAGCTTGCTAAATAAGAACACCTGATTTACAGTCAGTTAATGATTTTCTCTGCAAAAACTGCCAAGTTCTTCTCCTATGAAGAGAGAATAAATTTGGATAAGAAAATGATTATGAAGCTGTAAAAACTGGGCTATTTCAAGCTGACAGCTCTGTCTGCCACATTACTGTATCCTTTTGTACTCCAGAGTGTGTTTACTGGAACTGTCTGTTACTGAGATCTTTCAAATGGCTTGTGTTTGTGTCCTGGTGCACTAATGCAAGGCCTCGATGGTGTAATTGAGACTGGGGAGTTCACCATATCCTCACTGTGTCTGTCTGTAGGTGGTAGTGGCCACCAACGTTGCAGAGACCTCCATCACGGTTCGCGGAATCGTATTCGTAATTGATTGTGGGTTTGTGAAGCTTCGTGCCTATAACCCCAAAACAGCCATTGAATGTCTTGTGGTCGTTCCAGTCTCTAAGGCTTCAGCTAATCAGAGAGCAGGACGTGCAGGACGCAACCGCTCTGGTAAATGTTACAGGCTTTATACAGGTCAGTAATCTGATATGTAGGGAAGATGAACTTGCTGATGTGACTTCCATTTTGCTTTACAGGGGTTTTAGTGTTAGATAAAGAACAAAACTGTGTTTTTTTCTTTCAGCAGTAGATAGGAGAATGAGAAAAGATGCGCAAGAGAGTCCAGAGGAGGCCACAAAGATGCTCCAGGGGCTGGAGCAGCTCTACTCTGGAGCCAGGCTGAGAGTGCTGGGCTGGTTCAGCCTGGAGAAAAGAAGGCTCCTTAAAAGGTGACCTTAGAGCAGCTCCAGTGCCTAAAGGGGCACTGGCACAGGGTGTTCGGAGAAGCTGTGGCTGCCCCATCCCTGGCAGTGTTCAAGGCCAGGTTGGATGTGCTTGGAGCAAGCTGCTCTAGTGGAAGGTGTCCCTTTCCGTGGCAGGGGGTTGGAACTGGATGGGCTCTAAGGTCCCTTCTACCCCAAACCAGCCTGTGATTCCATGTTTCTAATATAAGGACTTCTGGAGCTGCTGCTGCAGATTTCTGTGAAGAACATTTCAAATAGAAGTACAGGTGGGACAACTGGAGAATCAGTGGTGTAGCCAAAACCAATAGCCAAAGCCAAAAGAAATAATCTTAAAAATGCAGTAATTGGAGAAAGATCATTCTGGAGTTAGAGTTCTTTTAACACCTGTTAATTCATACTTGATAATTTTAGCTGGAAACAGATATGATTCTGTCTTCTTGACTGTACAAGGTGGGAGTTGAAACTCAGTCCTGAATGGCTTTGTTTTTTCCCACTACAGAGGAGGACTTTGAAAAGTTGCCCAAGTCCACTGTTCCCGAGATGCAGCGCAGTAACCTTGCACCTGTCATCTTGCAGCTGAAGGCTTTGGGAATTGACAATGTGCTCAGGTTCCCCTTTCTTTCGGTAAGTCCTAGGCTGTAAAGTCTGTCATCTTTCCTTACTTGGAAAATCAGTAGATGACTTGTTGATAACGCACAGAACCATTGCCCTGTTAATTTAGAATGCATAACTTGTTGTCAGCTTTGGGCATTGGGAATCAACTAGTGCAAGTAATGTGTGTGACAACTTAGAAACAGCAACTGTTTGTATTCTAGAGATTGCTGTTCAAAGTATTGGCAAGTTTAGAAAAGCCTAGAAAAGCAAACTGAGATTCTGCAAACTAACTAGTTTCTTTGCACTGAATTTATGGAGAAAAAGGGGGGAAGGGAAAAGATATGTAGGGAACTAAACCAGTGCTTGTCTGTTTTGTTAAAAAGAGCAGTATCAAGTTTTAGATTTGCTTTCTGTAAAGTTTCTAGCTACTCTTGTGTTGATGTGGAAAACTCACGTGGTGGCATTAGAAGAGAAAGTTAAGCAGTTGTTCTGATCTGACAGTGGTGAGCCTGTTGAGGTAGTTTTGACTCGCAGCATTGCAGTCAGTGGAAGGGTGAAAGGAAGAGACTGAGACCTCTTTCCTCACTATGCAGGAGTAGAAAGATAGGTAGTTAGAACTTCAGGAATTTGTAGAAGAGGAAGGCCTAAGAATTTCTGTGATAACTCACATGTGCTATCATGATAACTTTAAATAATTCTTTTTTCTCCGCAGCCACCTCCTGCCCAGTCAATGGTGCAAGCTTTAGAATTGCTGTATGCTTTAGGAGGTGAGACTATCATGCTTTGCTTTATTTATGGTTGAGTTACAAGAGTTATGAAAAAGCATGTTAATTTGGATTTGGTGATTGGATGGACATTAATCTAACTTGCATTTGAGAGCTGTGCTTTGAGAATGAGATAACACAGCCTTGACTGGTGGAAGCTTTTTGTTGGCATGTTTTTAAAGTGTACCTCAGTCTCCTCTGAACTTACTCTCTTTTCCTCCGGTTGTTTCAGACAGGTAAGCAAGCAAAAGACAACAGTAACTTTCTGGGAGCAACTGTAAATCTATTTCATAGAATATAAACTACAAATTAAGTGTTTAGATTGGGCAAATGTATTTTATAGCTATTATCTGTGTATTTCCTTGCACCTTCATGGGAGGAACCAGCTATTTATCTTTGGTAGGAACAGGGCTCTGAGCTGGTGAGGGTGTTGGTGTGGTTCTCATAGACAGATCCTCTGCGTTTCTTCAGACCTTAAAGGGGGTGGGAACTGGATGAGCTTTAGGGTCGGTTCCAACCCAAACTGTTCTAGATGCTATGAATTAGTAATCACAGCTTGTTCTCAAATTCAGAAGAGAGTCTGAACCATGTTCTTAGTCATACGGTTCGGTGTTAGGTAGTCTTGCAAGGAGCAGGGAGCCGGACTCAGTGGTTCTTAAGGTTGAGTACCTTCCAACTTGAGGTATTCTATGACTGTAAAAGTGTTAATTTCTGTTTTATTCATTATGCTGCTGTTGGGTACCTGTAACAGTCAAGTCTCAGTGTAGTAATATTTTTATACACGGTTTTTGATTCCTTTTTGTTGTGAGTGGAATGAATGCTGCCTGATTTTGTTTATAGGAAGGGCTGTTATGTATTTGGGGTATTTGACAGCTATTTAATCTTTTTGAATGCAGCAAACTTTAACAAAACAACTTGACACAAGAAGAAGTAATCAAAATGAAACAATTTGACTCTTAACTCAATGTTTGTGGTTAACTCAAAATTAACATTATTTGACCCATAATATAAACATAAAGAAAAGGGTAGTGTGAAGGAGACTGTGTAAACTTTGGGAGCATTGAGAGGTTTGTGACTATTTTGACATCACTTAGAAATGCTGTGTTGTAGCTTGTGGCGCAGTCTGCTGTCTTATTCTCATGGAGCTGTTATTCTCTGCTTGGCCATGATTTTGCTCTGTGCTGATTCAGTTCCATCTTGCAACGGAGGGTTTTGCTTCAGGCGCTCGGTTCTTGGCAACCTTTCCAAGCTTGGAACGAGGACCTTCACAGTGGCTCAGAAGCATGTTGCAAGGATGAATTCACAGCCAAAACCACCTGGGGAGATGGAGAGGGAAGGTCAAAAAGCTTACTGATTAGCTGTTTGATGTTTTGGCAAGAGTGTTATGCTCATAGTAACTTCACAGAGCAGTACAGAGCTGTTACTCTCTTGGCTGCCTAGCTTTTGTAGCAAAGCAGAGAAATGCTGATGTTGATTAAGATGTAAAGAAATGTGTGTGACGTTTCAGATTCACTCTTAAACATTGCTGAAGTTTAAGGTGTTAGATGGTTTATTATGGAGATTTTCTATAAGTTGCAGAGGTGAAGCTGCCCAAGCATTTGCAGCTGCAGTAAGGATTACATTTCTCTTATGCAAGTGTGAACCTGTATTTCAACACTTGCATATTAATTGCATGCAAATCTGCAGTTTAGGGTCAGGACCCTACTGTGCTAGTGCCAACAGAAAAGCAGATGCTCTTCAGGTTGAGATAATTCTGTTGAATAAACACATCACTGTTTTTAGACTGATTATTTTTACAGTGATACAAACTGATTACATCAGGAGTATCTCTTCTCAGCTTTCTCCTTTGATGCTTTGAAAGTCTGAATTATCAGTTGGAGTTTATTGGTTTTAGGCATCATTTAGGAAGTAAATAAGCAGGTAGAAAATAAATTTATGTTTAGCTTTACTTCAGATCCAAGGTTTCGTTGAAGATTTGTTTGTAAGTTGTCACCTATCAGAAACAGCCACTCTACCTAAAAATAAAGTGTTTTAATCCCTCAGCCTGTAACATACTAGTACTGCAGTATGTGAATAGTTTCTTCTGAGCATCTTCAGTAAAAATCTGTGCAGTATCTGTTTTCTAAGATCTCCAATTTCTTATATAGATACAATAAAGTGACTGCTTCTAGGATGATTTCAAGGCAACTTTTACCTGTTCTGAACAAGTTTAGTCCATTGCAGGCTTAGCTACAAAGACATCTGTGCATTGAGCAAAACTGCATTGAGATTTATAAGACTAAGCAGAATCCAAAGGATTTTGGCTTGATACATGTGTATAAAGTTAAAAAGATGGTAATTTATCCTTTTTGCTAGTAGTAATGCAGTTACCCTTCTGTAGATGAAAGACTGCATATTCTAAGGTATTAATTATGGTAGCACTTAAACCTCTCATATTGCATTGGTTAAGTGAAAGCTATCAGACCTTCATTTTTGCATTGTCTATGACTTGGTTTTTATATTACTTCATCATTTCACACAAGCTGCCTTTGGACCTGTTTCTGGGGAAAATATTGTGACATTATATGAAAGGCCTATTAGGTTTGGTTGGACAGTGCAAGGGTGCGGCAAGTCAAGTACTGCGTTGCCATAATAAGTGAGAGGATAGCATATCAAATAATAAATATTTGATAGAGGTATCTGTGGTTTTAGATATGCTGACATGAGTTATAAAAGATCGCATTCCTTAACTTGATCTGTGATTTTGCTTTTCTATGGGAAGCAGAGCTGAAGTACAACTATGGCGGTTTTGGCACCACAATTTGACATGGACCACAGTTGTGTTTCCTCAGTCCTCTCTGCTGAGGTTACTTATGCAATGGTATTCACGGTCTCTCATTCATCCCAACTGTAGCTTTTCTCTTGTGCTCTGCCTCCTTGTACCTCATACAACTTGGTTGACTTGCAGTTTTCTTTTGCAGTTCTCACTCTTTGCTGCCTTTCATAGTGAGCTCTTCTTGCTGTTTTTGTTAATTCTATTTCCTATGTCCTCTTGCGAAGGAAATGTTTTTTTCCGTTTAAATCATTCCCTGAAATTTCAGCATAGTGGTCTGAGTTGAAATAGGACCTAGTGGCTTGCTTGAGTAAACCCTACTGCAGGTGTTTGACCATAGGAAGCTACACAACTGAAGTGGTAAATATGCAGGGTTGCCCAGTGATAGCTGGGAATCAAAAAGCAAGCTGTCATGCCTATCTCCTATCCCTACTCCAGTAAAAAGCTTACAGTTTGAATGTGTCTGACAGTTCAGTTACTGATGCATGGGGCAGACTAAACTGTAGGCAGTCTTCATCAGCTGCACATCTCTAGTTTAGATTATATTAAAGTTAAAATAATTTCCTTCATGAGCTCAGCAGTTTTGACTCAGAAAAATTATGCCCTACCCCACCACCCCATCAGTGCTTCCCCTTTCTACAGTTGTGCCTGTTCCATAACTGTGCCTTTTTTTATTCTCATGAGGATTCCTTCTGCTTCCCATCCGCATGAACAAAGATGTAGCAAAATACTTAAATAGGAGATGCATAAGTCTAACAGCTAATAGGCACTCTGGACATTGCATTGGCTTTGACTGCAGCTTTGCCAATTCTTAGGCAGTAGCAATGGAATTTGGTCAAAATGAAGAAACTTGTGTGTTCAAGTATGTTTGTAAAAAGCCAAAACAACCCAGTGACCCATGGCAGAGTAAATGGGTATTAAGGAGTGCCTTAAAGCTTAGTTTAATATACCTTCAGCACCTCTTAGGTGCATTTGGTATATTTTAGCTTGTAATTTTTGCTTTTTAGTACATATTAAATCCTTAAAGAAGACTTTCTATGCTCTTTTGCCTGTATCGTTGTTACATTGATTAATGTGCTGCAGGTTTGGATATGCACTGCCGTTTAACAGAGCCTCTTGGAATGAGAATAGCAGAGTTTCCTTTGAATCCTATGTTTGCAAAGATGCTTCTGGAATCAGGTAGGAGTAAAAAAAATCTGATTTTATTGTTAGTCTTGTGAGGAGGAGAGTACGCTGCCACTTGTAATGGTAGTGTAATACTAGACGTTTGCTAAATTTGAAACAGACTGTATGCTTCATCTTGGTGTGGTGTTTAGTGATAAAAATTGGTTAGAGTTGTGGCTGTCTCTAGTAAATCTAACACATTTGTCTCTAAAGTTTTCCATTAAAATATTCACTGTTATGCTAAAAAATACGTCAGTTCAGGTATTTTGGTTTTATGTATTATAAAAATATATTCTTCTTTTCCTTTTCATTCTGTGTGTGGGTAAGTTGAATGGAAGGTTATTTCCTTTACTGAATTTTTCCTCAGGAAATTTTGGCTGCTCCCAGGAGATTTTGACAATTGCTGCCATGATGCAGATTCAGAACATCTTTTTGATCCCTCCAAATCAAAAATCTCAGGCTGTAAGTTCAGTTATCTCTCATTTTCTTTCAGTTAGTTCCACATTTCTGGAATTCTGCCAAGTATTTTATTGAAACCTGTTACAGATTGCATGTTTGTATGAAAATAAAACAAGGTCTTGACCTGTACCTGTTGGTTATAGGTTAAAGAAGAAGCTGAGTAACGGTGGGAACACCTGAGATCTTTGCTAGTGTTCAAAGCCTCTTTCTGAAGACTAGAAACATGAAAGTTTATAAGCCAGTATTGCTCAGCATATGGGTGGTTTGCTAAAAATACCCAAACCTCCATGAACACCACTTAATTTTAAGAACAAAGAAGAAAGTATTAGGATGTAGCAGGAGCCTCACTTTGACGCATCCTTCTCTTGGATTTTGGGGGTTCATTTTCAGTTAATTTTTCTAATTTCAGTTTTAGAAGTGCTTCTCAGTATAGATGGGCTAGTAAAATATTGCTGTTGCCTAGAGGAGCTACCCTGTATGGTAAGAACTGCAACAGTCACCAGAAAATATGGACGTTAAGGGAACTGATTTTTGCAAAAATCAATTTGCTTATTAAAAACTATTTCCTCTTCTCTAGGCCCGGCGACACAGAAAGTTTGCTGTGGAAGAGGGTGATCATCTCACTATGCTTAATGTGTATGAAGCCTTTGTCAAAGTAAGTCAGTTCAGGCGTATGTGGACTTGCAGGAATGGGAAGAACTTGAAGTGGTCTGATTGAATTCGATTCTGATTCTGGAAGTTCTGGATACAGCTTCCTCAAAGCTGAGGACTTACCAAGTTTATTAAGTGATAATTCTACTTTAAAGATATTTTGGTCATATTTTGTCACAGACCTTCTGTGGTTCCTCTGAACAGGGAACAGAAGCAATTTGGTTTGGATGCAGCACAGAAGTCTCATGGGCAGACAACTGTTTTTTCAGGGAGATTGGGATTTTTGAAAGGGCCTTGGAAAAACAAGTATCCAGATTCCTAATGAAGTTCATATTCTCTCATCTTTTCTTTGGCTGTATCTGAGTTTTACTGATTATAAACTACGTCTAAATCTAGCAGTCTTTTGTAAAAAAATTGCCTCGTAGATAATCATGTCCTCTACTTCGTTGACCTTATGGATTTACCCAAAGGTTTGACACTACCTCAGTACTTCTCTGAAAGCTTAGGTTTTACTAAACTCTTGTAAAGTGCTAGCCCAGTTTGGGAGATGTGTATTTTGCTGGTATAAAACACTTCAGTATTAATGTATTTGCAGTATAACTGCATGGGTATTTAACTTCTCTCTCACCTGGCCCAAAGCAATCAGTCAGGCACCAACTGAAATACTGCCCTTTAAATTTTATATCTGCATAATTCTGTTAGAAATAGCCAAATGCAGAGAGAGGCTCTTGGCGGAAGTGCTGGCTTCTGGAGAAATAGTTCTTTGCACAGAGAAGACCGGTGAAGACTGTGTACCAAAAAGGTTGTTTACATTTTGAGGTTGAAAACAGACTACTTTGAGATGGTACATTTGTGTGTGAGAAAGGAATGACTGATGCTATTCTTTCACCACATATGAAGAAACGAAGCGCATCTGTTTGAAAATACCCCATAGTATTTGTTCTGCTGCTATTCAGAAGTTGTTTGAAATACGTTTTGTAGTTATTTGGGATATATATCCTTGTTAGTTTCTATGTAAATAGGTACTTTTCAGGGAAAACAACAATAAATATGCTGTAGGAGTCAGAAGAAAGGCAGAACAAGGCTATGTGATTCAAAGAGATTAGGTTTTGTTTTGTTGATTGTATCTCATTGTAATTTTTCTATTCTTCTTACTGTACAGCACAGCAAGAGCTCTCAGTGGTGTCAGGAGCACTTTCTGAACTACAAAGGGCTTGTAAGAGCTTCTGTTGTAAGAGAGCAGCTGAAAAAGCTTCTTGTCCGCTTTAAAGTGCCAAAGAAGTCCAGTGAAGGTGAACATTGCTTTTAACCTCTTGACCCGTACATAGTGATTGTAGTCTCCCAAATTGATGGTCTCTTTGGGCTTTTCTTGTAACCTTTGAAGTCTTTTCTTCCTGGCCAGAAAATAAGGTTAACTAAAACCAAATTTTTCTCCTAAAAATGACCACAGAAGAGCATTTTAGCCAGTTTTTGCAATTAACATTTAGTCCGGTCTTTACTAGTTGTGTTTTCGAGCAAGAGATTATAGCCATAGATTATGTATTGAATGGACAGATTTACCAAAAGAATCATAAATAGATCACCCCATTCTCTCTTTTGGGTTTCCAATAAGCCATATTTCTAGTACGTTCAAAATGATGTACAGTCACTGGGATCTGATTGCTGGCTGCACTGTGCATGCAAGGAGACCATGAGCAGTTCTGAGTACTTGTCTTTAACTGCTCTGAAAAATCAGAGGTTGATTTTTAGCTGTCACACAAGGTTGCTCTTAGGACTGTGAAACTATCTACAGGGAGACACCAGTATAGCAACAGTAGATTTTTACATGGTAATCTTGATTTGCTGTGAAATTGAAGTCAAAAGAGATTGCAGGGCTTGTCTTCCTTCCAGCCTTTGTTATTAAAGCATGATGCATCGTAAAAAGTTATTTGAGATGATTAGGTGGTACGTTAGGTATTTTTGCCGTTCCATTGTCTCATTTTACAGGAAAATTTTTGTTTTCAGGTGATCCAGATCCTGTTTTGAGATGCATAGTTTCTGGATTCTTTGCAAATGCAGCTAAATTCCACTCTACTGGAGCTTACAGGTAAATATATATAGTTTCATTACAACTGTTGCTTAGTTGAAAAGCTCCTTTGACTGAATAGGTCTAAGTATAATCAACACAGAGATGCTTCTTTAGACAATTGCAATAAGAAACACATGACAATTGACTTACTAAATATGTGAAGTTTTGTATTTTCAAACTGCTTTAGTGTTTATCTCTTCTCTTTGGCAAATGTAAATAAAGTTGCTGATAGTGGGGAGCTGTTTCTAAGAGTAATTATATAGGAGTGTTATTGTAAGTAAGTACAGTTGTAGTGCAGCAGCATTGTAGCACTTCGAGGCTACTCAGTAAAAGCCTGAAATGCTGCTTTTTCATTTTAACGTTGGTGGAACTCCTAGGACATTAAAATATCAATTGTTCCTTTGCGCAGGATTTAAGCCTGGTTTCATCTGTTCATTAAACACAAATGGTTTTAATTTGCTCCAGTTCTTTTGTTGTTGCCTTTTATTAACATTCTTACTGGGGATGAAAGGAACCAGCTGTTAAGCAGTGAATACATGTACAGTCTGAAGTGGTGTTTTGCTTTCAAGGACTATCCGTGATGACCAGGAACTTCATATCCACCCCACTTCAGTGTTGTATGCAGAGAAACCTCCACGCTGGTAAGTTAAACCTGCTTTCATTTGTTTTGTGATCTTGGAAAGACAATTTCAGCATCCAGATATTTTTGTGAATGACCTTTCCCTATCAGTTGAGGAATAGATGTAGAAGGTCATGGTTCCCTCGGTGAGAATTCAATTGCTGTTTCCTTTGCAACTTTTTGTAGGCCAAATAAATCCAGGAAATAGAGGGATATTTAGCTGCCAAAAACACCTACATTGGTTGGAAAGCAGAGTCAGGTAACCCTGCTTTAATGGGCACCATATCTTGCACTACAGATTGCTCTATGAATAGTCTCTGTACCTGTTAACCTAACTATTAACCTGAGTAGGGTTAATTTACTTTTATTAAGCTATTAGGGATATGATTCTGTGAAATATCCTATCCAGTAGGTGCTGCAGTAATTACAAATGGCTGATGCAACAAGTTCTAGCTGTTTAGCAGGTTGAGGAAAGAAATGGTTGTACTTTCATGTTAGTGAGGATTTTACAGTTTTGTTTTGTATGTCAGAGGTGCTCAGATGACAAATAGAGTCATTCCAAACAATCAGGCAGCATGATCAATATGAAGTGTTTGGACTCTTGTCCTTCTTTGCCTCTTGCTGAGGCTTCGAGGGATAAACTTGGCCTATGTCATCTGTTACCTTTGAATTGGATTCCTCCACCTGGTGCATTGGATTTACAGAAGTATAACTGATTGGAACTTGGCCACCAACTACATTGGCTCACAAAGCAGAAATGAGTCCAGCTCATTGTACCAATTCTTCAGGGCTGAGTTAAGCAGCCTGTAGCTCTGTAGATCTTGTGATCTTGCCGTCACCAACTGAAAGACACTACTGGCTACGGGGATCCTATAAGACAGGAGTTTAGCTTACTCAGGAACTCTGATTTCAGTGCTACTACTGCCTGGGCAACCATCCTCTACTGAAGGCTTCAGTTGTTTGTCTGTAACAGGTGTATATTGTATGTGTTCTTGTTCTTGTTTGTTTTCTTCAGGTTTCTCTTTAATTGTATTAGTTTGTGTGTCTTGGCTGCATTTGGCAGAGATGAGAATTTTTGACTCTTTCCGCTTTGCTTTTGGAAGCAAAACAGTAATTAATGAGAGGCCACAAACCTTGTGGCCTTGCAGCTCTACTGTGTATAAGGGGCAGATAATGTGGCTTTGCACTTCCTTAGTAAAAATTACTGTTCCTGCTGAAGGGTGACTTCAGAAATAGGTTGTCCATGCTGGCAAGCTGTTCATGCTGGCAGCAGTGATTGAGTCCACAGGGGTTTCTGTTTCTAAATATCCTACAGGAAATGTTCTGGTAGAGGTAGAAAACACCTTTAAGTACTAATCCTTATCTTGACTGTCTGCAGACAGGCACCAGAGATAGTCATGCTGTGGTTTGTGCCCTACTCATTATGGGTCCAGGGTTTTGGTGCTCTTGGATCCTTATTCGTGGTGTCACAGAGTAACTAATATTCTGTCTTCCGAAGCATCTTTTAAGAGTCCTCCTTGGCTCCAGTGTAAGAAATATTCTTTCTTCTATACCTTGCATTCAGATATCCTAATAGTATGTGAAGGTGTTTTTAATGGTACTCTAAAGGTTGTAAAGTACTCTGAAAACCAGAGAGAAGGAGGTCAGAGTTTGTATTATAACATAAAAACTTGGCAATCTGTAAGTACTATTTCTGTCAGTATATATGTGAAACTACATACTAGATGTATGTATAAATATCAAGTCTAAATATAGAATCACAGACACATTTGTGTTGAAAGAGACCTGAAACCCCACCCAGTTCCAGCCCCCTGCTGCAGGCAGGGCCACCTTCCACTGGAGCAGTTGCTCCAAGCCCCTGTGTTCAACCTGGCCTTGAACACTGCAGGGATGGGGCAGCCACAGCTTCTCTGGGCACCCTGT
>JANRGW010022502.1:0-17291 GCA_024733675.1 Psilopsiagon aymara
GGAATGGGTTGCCCAGGGAAGTTGTGAATGCTCCATCGCTGGCGGTGTTCAAGGCCAGGTTGGACATAGCCTTGGATTTAGTGGGAGGTGTCCATGCCCATGGCAGGGGGGTTGGAACTTCATGATCTTAAGGTCCTTTCCAACCCTAACTATTCTATGATTCTATGAATACAACAAAGTACAACACAAGCCTGAAGATTAATCATCTAAATTTTCTACTGCTAATGTATTTATTTGGCTTGTAAGCTGCAGTTGACCACTAACTCAAGCAGCTCTAACCTCACTGCTCTAGAAAAAGACATATTCCTAAAGTAAGCTGAAGTTTAATAAGGCTCAGATAGGAATCTTTGACAGAACTTCCATAAGCATCCAGCATGTTGCCACCCTCTTCCCCAACAATTAAACTTTCTGACCAAAGGACTAAAGGAACACATACACTTGATATTTGCTAATGCACAGGCTTAGCAATAAAGGAATGAAAATCCACAGGGTATCAAAATACTGTTATTTCACAGGCATGCCTTTTTCTTGCTGTTCGCCATAAATTCAGTGTATTCTCGTCAGTTAGGTTAGTTAGCTTACACAACTGTGAAAATACACTCAGTTTTGTTCAAGAGCTCCATTTTCCTCTGAAGGTTACCCTGCTTTGTCTGTTATTTCATGAGTATTTATATAGGGACAGATCTGTCACCTTGTTACACTTCCCTCCTTCTTGTGAGTCATTATTTAATGCATTCATTACTTACAACAGCTAATACACGATCTATACATTAGCTACTTAATGCACAGGGGTATATTTGTGAACCAGTGTATGTGTTTAGCAGTGGAGTTAGGAAAGCTGATAGCTGCTTTAAGTTTTTAGAAGAAAACGCCACTGTCTTGTTCTTAGAAAACCAAATTCAAACTTATATGGCAGAAAAGGGGAGAATCTTCTGGTTTAATTTACACCGACAGGAGCTTCTTTTGTAAGTGCTAACATCTGGCAGCATTTCAAAGCCACAAACTATTAGTAACTCAGGGCTGGAATCTGAACTTGGAGACAAAATGGTATGTTTGGCCACAGTTCAAACTAACTCCAGCATAAACACAGAAATGACTAATAGCTTTCTGCTGTACAAATGGGTGATTTTGTAGAGCCTGAAGTTTATTTAATTGACAAATTACTTAAGAATTTGCTGCACGTGAATGCACACTGAAGATTAACAGGCTCAGGATGAAGTACATATATGAACTCAACACGGATAATTTTAACAAGTCCTTAGGTTTTAAATTTAGTGTGTAATTGTTAATAATGTAAGTTATTTTAAGATGCTGTCTCCCAACTGCTTACCAAGTACTATCCCAAAGAAAAAAAAAAAATCAATCCAGCTTCTAAGTTTTGGCTTTCAATAAAACAGAAAAGATAAACGGATGTTTCTCATCTCATCATGCAACTGTGAGCAAAGCTGATTTATGTTAACAAAATCTCGTCCTGATACAGAGTTGCACTTACTTCCTCAAATCAAAGATTGCCCTCTTCACCACACTGCAGTGAAGTTACACTTAAGAGTCCTCAGATGTGTGTATTTGCCAACAGCCAAGTAACCTGATGTATTTGGATAAGCATACACCCAACCATATCAGCCCTCTGCACAATGTGCTCCTGTACACACTCACACTCCATGGTAAATGAGGGCTGGAACAAAGATTGCAAGTATTCTTCTTAGCCAGGCCTGAGCTTACAAACTGGATTACTCAACAAGTGGAAGGATCCCTGCCCTTCTCTGGAATTCATCTGCACTGGCCTGTCCATCAGGACAGGCTTTACAATACCGCCATCACTTCTCTCTGTCCTAAATGAGATGAATTCCTTTATCCTGCACTCCACTACCATTCACACTGTGCAACCCAGATTTTCTTTTTTCGTGAAAAGCACTGCAAAGGTATAAACTGCTGAGGAATTGGTTGAACAAGATGCAGGATTTTAATGAAAAACAAAACAAAAACCACCAAACATGAATGCAAAGGACTGGCAAAAACTTTCTGCATCTGTACAGCGTAACTTCTTACAGTGTGAGTGTGCACGACAGTAGCGAGTTTGCTCTAGCAATCTGGTTAGTGACACGTATCTTCTTACAACTATATTTTACAAATTCAGAGTTTGATTTCACCTTCTCATTGTATTCCACAATTGCTATTTTAAAAAGCCTTAACGCTGTCATTTCTAACAAAGCTAAATAAGAAGTTTACATTAGAGGAAAGTTAAGTAAATTACTGGTTTTAGCCATTCTGAAATCTCTACTGTATGTTCTGCCCTGACCACCCTCTCATGCCTTCAAACATGGGTACTATATACAATTGTTTGGTTAAAGCTCACTATTCAATCACGGGCCAAAGGCCAGACTGAAAAGAGCTGGATCAGATTGCTTGATTCAAGCTAAGCATGGAGGCCACTCAGACAAGCATCACTGCGCCCACAATAATTTAATGGACAGCCACTGCCCCAGACAGCATTCAGCTTAAATGCAGCCAAAGAAAATAGTTAACATATTGCTGCAGAAGAAGCCAACTCCATCACTAACTGTTCTGCCTGTGTTTCCTACACTTGCATGGAAGAAAAACAACTGTTACCACCTCTGCTCTAATTCCTGTTTGTTTCTCAAGAACAATGAGGTGGCCAATCCTACTGTTGTGCTTTCACTACTGGTTAAGTTTTCACTATGAGACATATATACAAAGAGTAGCAATTTTTCCACAGCAAAGTAATCAAAGCAGAAGGGAATTTCTAGGATACTGCTATAACATGGAATTCCTCATGACAGTCTATACTGTATTTCTTCAGTTACTCAAAAAATACACTTTGTAGTGATGAGCATACAGCATCATCGAATGATCTCTATCTATGTAACAGTAACATAAGCATAACCACAGCGAACCATGGTCCGTGACTCAATGGCCTCCTATAGATTAACTTAAAATGTCACGTTATTTTAGTTGGAAAGCAACTTGACAACCATTTTGTGGTTCTGGCCACACATAAAAACACAGAGACTAACCCTGGAAAATACGGTAATAGGTATAGAGGTTGTGGATCAGTTTAAGTGCAAATCTTCCTATTTCCTACCCAGAGTTCTCATAGTTTTTAATAGTCTATCCAGTGGGAGACTTAATACGCAGCTGTCCTGGATTCAGCAGTAGCAGCCATTTTTCTCCTTCTTAGTAGCTGGCGCAGCGCTGTGTTTTTGACTTTCAGCCTGGGAACAGCGCTGATAACACTGTTGCTGCTCAGTAATGTTTACTCTGACCAAGGACTTTCTGAGTCTCATGCTCTGCCAGGGAGGAAGGGAAGTCGGGAGGAAGCAGAGACAGAACACCTGACCCAAAGTGACCAAAGAGGTATTCCATACCACAGCAAGTCATGCCCACTACATAAACTGGGGGCAGTTACCCAGAAGGGTTAGATCACTGCTCAGTCAGGCTGGGTATTGGTTGGCGGGTGGTGAGTGGTTGTATTCTCTTCCCTTGTTTTTTCCCCTATCATTATTATTATTGGTGGTAGCAGCAGTGGTTTGTGTTATACCTGTTATTGGACTGTTCTTATCTCAACCCGTGGGAGTGACGTTCTTTCAATTCTCCTCCCCATCCCTCTGGGAGTGGGGGGAGGAAGGGGGGGAAGTGAGAGAGCGGCTGCGTGGTTCTGAGTTACGGCTGGGCTTAAACCGCGACACCAGCAATGCACAAGTCACCCTCAGCATCCTCCCCCACACTGTAACTTACCGTATACAACCCGCAACTGAAGGGCTTTATAGAACCCAAAGATTGCACATTTCCTCTTCTCTCTGTCCTGAAATACACTAGCTGAGCAAGTAAATAGAGAAGACTTTCAAGGAGAGGCATTGCCTTTTAAAACTTTGAAACAGTTTACATACTACATACATTGGTTAGAACCTACTTTACTCTCTGCTCTTGGCATATTCGATTCTCTGAGCACTGCACACTGCTCTTCTGCTGTGCTGAGCAAAACCAAGGGGAGTCATTTCACACAGATTCCATTTTAAACATGATCAAGAAGTAATCAAGCCATTTGTGTTTTGTTTTGGGTTTTTTTTTTTTTCATTATACCCAGAAATATCAAAAGCTGGTTCTTACCTGGCACTGCTATACTAAATGGTGGGTTATTAGAAAAAAATCTCACAGCCAAAGACAGAGGAGGAAATGGCAACTAATCACAACTTTGCTGTAGAGGAAACAGGCTAAATCAGCAAAGCCACTGCCCTTCACTTTCACTGCTGTTCAGTGCTGCTGCCACAGAAACCTAGAAGAAGAGCTCTACCTAAGGCACCACCTTCAAAAGCAGTGGAATCCTCACAGAGCCTTTAAAGAAACACCACAAACAGTTGCTAAAGGGTTCCTTCACCACTCCATAAAGATGTTAAAATGTCATTGTCTAGGTATTTCTTTGATCATTTACATTAAATTTTAACTTACTCAACAGCACTCTATATAAAGAAATCAGCAAGTACTTACCCACTTTGCAATATGCAACATTAACTCTTTTCCTTTAGTTAGGTACCTAAGCAGCTTTCACATAAATCCAGACAAACTTTATTTTTTCCACCTCCCTTATGAGGTCTTTTCTAGTCACAGAAAATACCAGTTGCCCTTCTTCTGCTTGCCTTAAATTAGAAGCTATCCCTGACTAAACCATAAGGCAGAGGGAGCTGGCTGATGATGTTACAAGGCCGTTCATCTTTGAAATGTCCTGGCAATGTCATGGCGATCAGGGAATGACAGGATAAAAGCAAGTGACATTTGTGTCTTCAAGAAGATGGATCTGGAGAGTTACAAGTCAATCAGCATCACCTTGATCTGTGAGAAGGCTGATGGAGCAAAACTTGAAAACCCTTTCCATAGGTATTAAGAATAAGATGAGGATTGGGAGCAGCCACCATGGGTTTACAATGGGAAAATTACTCTTGACCAACCTTATAGGCTTCTACAACTAGATGATTGGTACACATAACCAGTGGATGGACGGAAAACAGTGGATGTTTATCTTAACATTCAGTGAGGCTTTCAACACTGTATTGCATAATATCCTCACAGAAAAAAATGAAGTGCAGGCCAGAAAAACTGATGCCCAGGTGGACTGAAAACTAAGTAAGCTGTCAGGTTCAATGGGCTTGGTCAGCGGCATGAAATACCCAGCAACTAGCGGTGTACCCCAGGGGTCAATAATGGAGCCAATTCTTTTAAAACTCTCAGCAAGTTTGCAGCTGACACAAACCTAGGCAGTGACTGATGCACCAGGGGCTCTTGCTGCCACCAAAGGGAGCAGGACAGGCTGGGAAATGGGCCACCAGGAACCTCACACAGCTCAACAAAGGGAAGCTCCACATCCTGTGCCTGGGCAGGAATAACCCCAGGCATCAGCACAGGCTGGGAAAGGCCTGGGGAATAACCTCACCATGAGCCAGCAACACTACATTGGGCAGAGTATCCCAACAGACAGAGGGAGGTGAGCCCTTTGCTCTCCTCAGGACTGGTGAGACACAGCTGAAGTGCTGGCTCCAGTGCTGCATTTCCCATTACAAGATATGGACTTACTGGAGTGAGACAGAGGGCCAGGAAGATGGTGAAAGGGCCTGGAGCATCTGACCTGTGAGGAGAGGCTGACAGAGCTGGGGCTGCTCAGCCTGGAGAAGGGAAGCTCAGGCAGATTTTATCCTTGTGTATGAACACCTTATGGGAGGAGTAAAGAAGACTGAGCCAGGTACCCAGTGACAGGACAAGAGAAAACTGGCACAAACTTAAAACACAGGAGGTTCCATTCAGGCAGAAGAAGAAACTGGTTTTACTGTGAGGATGGTCTAGCAGTGACACAGGCTGTCAGCAGAGGTTGTGGTGTCCCCACCCTTGGTGCTATTGGAGACCTGATTGGCTGTTCTGGCTGTCCCTGTTTTACGCAGAGTTGGACAAGATGATTTCTTGAGGTCCTTTCCAACCTCAAGAAATCCATGTGTGCATGCATATGCGTATGTGCATGTATACAAGTGTACGTGAACCTAACTGTCAGGAAGTTATCATTAAAATGACAAAGGAAAGCCAAGCAACTGAGGAAAGACAAACAAAGTCTGGTAACAAAAGAGTTTTCTAAAATAGTAATTTGCTATTCAACAACTATTTTAACAATTTATTTTGTTATTATTAGGTTCATTATACCTTTACATCTCTTAACATGCAAAATTAAGAATAATAAGAAATTCAATAATATCAATTATTATTTTAGTACTATTTAAGAGTAGTTAAAAATATTCAGAATCATCCTACCTGGCTTACAGAAAAATAGTTTATGCATGGCAAGAGGCTTATTGATCTTTAGGACGTTTTTAAGGTTTTACCAACACAGTGGTAGAAATCTTATGAAGGTAGTGTCCAAAAAGCATGAGAAAAATGAAACACTCACTGTCTCTTTTCTGTAGTAATTACCACTTCTTAGTTCTAGAAAGCTTCATTCTGTACGGGTTGAACTGGGGGACTGTTACATCGCGCAGTTCTTCAGGGACACATATGTGCTATACTCTGATACTATGAGTGTCTCCAAATCAGCCATATCAGAAATACATTTCTATTCTTTAACCATTTTTTGACATCTTGATTGATTCTTTGTGAATACCAAAATCTTCAAAAATACCATCAAAAATGGCCCTCTTAACTTCCAAGCAGCCAAAACCTGCATAGTCAATGTTTTCCAAAGGGTAAACTAGTTAAAAAGCTGAATTTCAAGAGGCAAAAGCTGTGTCTACACATATTTCTTTTGGCTACAAGATTCTACCGGCATTCAGTATCTGCAAATTTCCCAGATTTGCTAGGCCAGCTTCGAACATCAGCTGGATTGTTTAGATCACCTTTCACAGATACTTCATGCTAGTTTCCCTGTCTTATTCCCTTCTCCCCTCCCACCCCCACCTACAGACTATCCAGACATAAATTCTAATACTGGTATAACTGCACATGCCAGAGTTTCTGCTAGCATGATTTCTGTGGACATCAGGAACCCAGTTTTCACAAAGCAGTGCTAAAAACACACATTTACTTTGGAAGCTAAAATCTGCTATTCCAATTTCTGCATTTTTAAAAATGTACCTGCCCAATTCCTTGCTTAATGTGGACAAAGTCTGAAATGAATACTTAAAAAATTGTTGGATCCAGCGCTATTTAGCTGGGACCATTTAAGAAAAAATCATAAGCCAAAAACTTCTTGAGAGAAATGGTAGCTAACCTACTGGAGCTCTTGAAGTGTACTTCAGAGATCTGTTGTGGATCAGCATGGGTCAGTTTACCACTTGCACATAACTTCACAGTGCAGTGTTTTGTCCTTTCCCATTGAAGGGCTGAGGACAGATGACAATGGATACCTTCCACAAGAATACAAGCACTGAGAGACTGAAAATAACTGGGATTTTAACAGACATATGTGCACCTGCTTACAATCCCAGGGGGTTTGAGAGAAATAAGGTTTACAAGATCAGACTCCTTTGCCCAGGAAGTGCTATTAGCACAACTTTCTCCAGGCAGTGGCTGAAGGACAACTACAGTGTAAAAAGGAAGTAACAGAAGGGAAGGAGTTTGTAGCTATATACCCTATTAAAGATGCCTTAGATGTACTTGGCATTTAAGTTTCACAGTTTGTACTGCACAGTAAAAAGCTGTAATCTTATAAATTATATTGGAGTAAATAAATAATAATAAAATTCTTAGAAGTCAAGAGGCAATCCACTCATGCTATTCCTGGAGTGGCTCATTACCTAGTCTGGTATTCCATTAAATAGTAAAAGATTTCAAGTAGTAGATGAGGAAGACTTACTTTGAATTAGGTGAGAACATAACAAAACAAAAATAACACATATAAAATAAACAACTGTTCTGGTATCACCTAAAGCTCTTTCTAGCTCTCTAAAAGTAAGCTGCAGAAGATTCTCACACACACAAATTTTCACCTTTCTTAATCTTGTATCCTAAATTCAGTTAATGCTGAACCAGGCAGACATTTAAAAAGTAACAAACTGATAGCAACTTCAGGATTATGATTCCCTTCAAGTTAAAATGCATAGTTAGGAACAAGCCAAATGTTTGACTGCACATGTTAAAGTAATGTGAAACCTAGGTAAACATACAGCTTATCTGCATTGTAAGTGATCCTCTGTGTGTACTCTACCAAGAGGAGCTAATAGTATTCCTGAGGTTTGAAGGTCAAGAGGACTAACTTCACTGCACTTGTATCTTACTGAATCAAATACCTACAACTGATATTTTCAGTACAAAGGCACAATATCATAACTTTTTTAGTGATTCCAAAACAGAAGGCACCTGCTCACAAAAGCAATCTTCTCCATTTCCCTTCTTCACTGAATTGATTTAGCTTATTATACACTCCAGACTAAAATCCCATCCTGTTTTAATAAATGTTTTAAATAAATAGCTCCAACTATCTTCTACAGAGAAACTCTAATACTTTTACAGCTCATAGGTGGAAAAATTAAGCCAACAAGGGAAAAGTGTACATTTCTTGATTTTAAGAGCAAACACTATCAAAGCCTTGATGACACAGCAAGAAGTCTTTCATGTTTTTCTTCAGTCTTGCATGGATGTTTTCTTGCTTTGTTAAATTTCATTATCACAGTTTGTGCCAGTTGTGACAAACACCTGATGAAATCATGATGCAGGAGTCTTATGCAGGAAAGTAATTGCCTAATACAGTTTTTAAAGCTCATCCTTTTATGTGCAAATAAAAGACACTGTAATCATTAAGATAACCTGAATATATTTTATCAAGGAGGAAATTCAGATCTTCAGGGGTTACTATTTGCTGTTATTACTTATCATGTTCAAAAGTGCTAGTGAAGATTAAACTGAAACAAAAGTGGCAAAAGACAAAAGGAACATTAAGAGGTACTGTTGGACACACTGTCTTTGGGAACTGCCTAATGAGCCAGGGAGAAATTATTACAGATAACCTCAATACTCTTTTCCTTGCTTCTCTCATTTGCGACATTCTGAAGTTCATTAAGGCTGTATTTTGCACACAGACATTGAACAGCTGCAGTAGAAGAGTTGTGTATTGTAGTCACAGAAATCACAGGATAGCTTAAAACTGTTCAATTCCCTTTCAGTCTTACTTGATGACACTTGAGTGAATTCTCACCACTCCCCTCCCCAGTTTCAGGAAGGTGGGAAGGTTTCTAGTCACAAGCCTCTTCACATAACAAGGCTAAAAACATGTGAAAGAGGTGGTACTACTGAAATAATGCTTGTGTCTTCAAAGCCTTGAAAATTCTTCCAAAAAATAAATCCTGTAAGGCTTGAAATGCAACCAAAGTTTGTCAGTATATTTAAGCAAATATTTTGTTTTACTAACAAAGTTACTCTTTTGGAGAGGAATGTGATTTTCAAATAGAAAGCTTTAGTAATACACTAGACACTGCTATCAGATCAACCCTGTTACAAGATACTACGTTAACTACCCTGAGGAAAGGAAGCATGCCAACAGAAATGCTCTTACACTGGGTCAAATGTAAGTTACAAGATAATCTGATTTTAGTAGCAGATACAAGTTTTGAGTAGTGACGCAAAACCCAGCATGACCTAAAGTTTACAGATATCTTCGCAATAAACAGCCTTACTTTAGTCAAAAAAAATACTTGGATTTCTAGCCTTACATACTAAAACACTAAACCATCAAACAGTCAGAACAATGGCAACACCCATCTTTTTGTCAATTTGTGTTAAACCTCTTCTCCTTCAACACAAGGTATCCATCGAATGCTACTGCACTCCCTCTGTAACATGTGCATGCAACTGAAGATAATTCCATGGGGGGAAGACTTTCTCAACCTCTGTTTCTGCTGCACTGCAATTAGTTTTTTAGATTAATTTAACAGAAAGCAGCATTTTTTTCCTCAGACCCTTCTCAGACATTTGTACATTCACAGCTGGGACATACATAATTGTAAGTGGAAACACCAAAGTACTTAACAGGAAGCCAAGAAGAAAAGAAAAAAATAAAAGAGTAGCCGGGCAGTAAAATGGAAAGCGCAACCATTGCCTCCACCCCACAAATTTGATTCCCGTATTGACAGAACTTTCTGAATCTTTGTGTTGCAACAGAAAGAAGTATTAATCTTCCCATCATGACATGCAGTTACTCTGTAGTAATGAATCTCAAATCATGAAATAATACCCTGCTTAGCATCCATTACCTAATCTGTTTCCACTTAATCAAGATTAAGACTTTTCTTAACACCTTTTATCTAGTATTACTAGAGTGATAAGCTAGATACTTAAAACTGTAACTTCTTCATTCCTAGCAGTGAGTTGGTGCTTAATAGCAAAGACTGGTATTTCTCAGTAGTTCCAAAGGTGTGCTTTAAAATAGCAAATTTAACACTTTTATGTTTATCAGGCGATCCTTCTACTGAAAGTTGAGGGAGTACCCAGATGACTTCTCTACTGAAATCGTGTGCATTATACCCTCCTCATCCTTCTTTGTACTTACAAATGTATTAACCTTTGAGGTATGCCCATCACTGACCAGTGTAAATCTGTAACTGCAAATCATTACGCACCTTAAAGAATTAAATAATTCATAAAACATACCTGACTTAACAGCTGTCCATGAAAAACGTTGTTAACCACATTCAAAACCTGTTTTATAAGTTTTCTTTGAGAAGCAGGGATGAGAGCTGGGTATCTGGTCCCTGTAGTCTCCAATTCCTGCTGCACTTTATCCAAAAGTTCACAAAGAAATTCCTGAGCATCTTGTTGGGCATATCCTCTGAAGGCTGGAATTAGTCTCCACACAGAATGAAGCATGGCAAAAGGAGACACCAGTGCCCACTTGCCAGACCACATAACCTGGAACAGAGTATGAAGCTCATGACAGAGAGAAATATGCTTTGAACTGGGCTCCCTGCGCTGAATAAGTTCCATATTTCTAGTTTTTGATGCTCCTCCACTCAATCCAGAGGATAAACTAGGCCTCCTCACAGAAGACGATCCCTTTATTTTCTCTTGGTTCTCATTCACATGTAATGCTGAGGCAGCTATTGACAGGTGTTCAGTTGAAGATCTGGTTTTGCCATTGGTTGCTGTTGCCAGCAGTTCCTGAGTTTGGTTGAGATCAAGCTTTAAAAAGCATTCTCGAAAAATAAGTAAGTGACTTAATACCTGCAGGATAGAATTCATATAGCAAGTATTGCCCAGGTTTCTCAGTCCCGTTACCCCTGGAGTCACCGTGGGCCTTCGTTTCATTGGAGAGTCACTTGTTTTTTTCAATCTTACTTCATCTGAGGTATAGGTTTCTTTCAACTCTGCCGCAGATTTTGTGTTCTGTGATGCTTTTTGCAGGCAGGGCACTGATTTTGAGGACATTCTAATCTGATTTTGTAAACGATTGCTCTTTCTTGGAGGCATCTTTTCAATCTCTGCTTTCAACTCACGCTTCCGTTGTCTTCTCTTCCTAGCTTTCTCCCTTCTTTCCTCTTCTTCTTCCAGACGCCTTTCTTCTTCCAAAATCCTTTTTCCAGTAGGTGTCACCTCAAGCCAGGATCTGAATACTCTCCCCAGGAGTGCACGCCGTCGGTGCCAAAGAGCTGTGAACATGCGATCTTCATTTCGAAGCAAGGCTTGGGCACCACCGTGTGAAAGGTAAGAATCATCACTTGTACCCATAGAACGCAAAGTCCTCCCACTTCGAGTAGTGCACTCATAGTTCTGACTCTTGATTGCACTTAATGTACTTCGCAACAGTTTTAAATCACCGGTTGCATTATCATTAAGAACATAATCATCGCAGAGATAACAGAAAACGTACAGTTCATTGACTTCCAATGCCACCGGGTGACTGCTCTCCTGAAAGTGCTTTAGTGCATGTTCTTCAATGTATCTTCCACAAGCCACATGTGAGCAGCTGAGGCATGCCCAGATAGATTCGGTAGTATTGCAGTCCACGCAATGCCATTTCTGAGGATTGAGAATGGAGTGATCTTGAGCCAGTCGCAGACGTCCTATGTGCTTACACTTATCCATTGTTAAAACTGAAATTGCAGAGATACACTGGCAAAACACATCATCCAAACTATTTCCTGTCCATGGTATTTCAATCTGCAACTAAAATATATATATATATATGTAAATTACAGTTAATAAAAACACAACTGTATCATGTTTACGCATGTCAGTATATCAAACTTAGATGGGATCGCCATCCAACTGAGTCCCACCAAATACATAACGACAGTCAGTTCTTTATAGCCACAATCAATATTATCAACAGAATTTCAACATTCATACTAAACGGCCTTCACCCCACTGTTTATATTCCCAGCAGCTCCGGCTTGAGACTGAGCATGCTAGCTACATTTTGGATTAGGCCTGCTTTTTCAAAGGAGCACTGATTTAGTCTATACACAGTTACAGAGACTGGATACAAACACAGCAGAAAATGCCACAGCTTGCCCAAAGAAGCTGTGGATGCCTCAGCCCTGGAAGTGTTAAGAGGATGGGGCTTTGTGCAATCTGGTCTAGTGAAAGGTGTTCCAACCCCCCACTGCAGAGGGGTTTGGAACAAGATGATCTTTTAAGATCCTTTTCAATTCAAACCATTCTATGATTCTAAAATGTTTCTATTAATTCTATCCCCAAGCATACAGGGGCAGAAGTGCAAAGTTCACTTAAATTTATTATGTTTACACAGTGCCAACAGTTCAGACAAATGAGGCTTTATTACAACGCAACCTTTAATTAAACCACACCTTTAATTAAATCACTGCACCTTTGTGCTCAGACAAGCCCATTATACCAGTGCTTTCTACAATGACATATCTTCAGTAAGTACATTCTAATATGTAATCTTAACACCTCTGAAAGAAAGAGTGACCTGGAAAAGCTGAACTTGATTTCCTCATAAGACAGAAATTCCATTAGATATCATACCTCAGTTGCTGTAAACTTTCTAAAAACCTGCATTTTGAACATATCTTTCTAATTCATGTCTCAAAAAAATTCTCTAAAAATTTGGCTAGCGCTGGCTTACATCCTTTAATAAGGTCTATTTGTTCAAAGCTGCAGTATTTGCTTTCTCCTATAGGGCACATTTACCTAAAAAACCAGGCAGGCTCTAACAAAAATTAAAGCGACAGTGATTCATTCTCTTATGTTTTACCATCTTTCTACTACCTCTAGTTGAGAGATACTATCTAGAGAAAGACAATGTGTCAGTAAGTGATTATGTTTGATGTGGAGAGTTTGCACCCAGGATATCACTGACTAGAAGGGCTAAATAGCACACAGCAGCACTATTGTTATGCGCAGGACTTGCCAGATGAAACAGTTAATCCATCTGGAGAGTAACAAGGGTTTGTCAAATATCCATGCTATGCCAAGAGACAAGTTACACCATTACAAATGCATGCATACTGTAGACCTGACCCAGGCTGTACAATATCAAGGTCCAGGATTCCATGTTTTACAGAGAAGTAAATGATGCTACAAAAATACTAAGTGACTTAACACAACTCTGGATAGAACCCCAAAAAATTCTATTCCCGCTATTAACCTTAAATATGCTAATATTGCTCAATTTTTACAGTTCTGAAATACACAAGAATATTACTCAATTTAGAACAGATGTCAACGTTAGAATAAGCATTAGCTTGAGGAAACCCTAATGTACAATGACAAGACACCACTAAGGTAAGAAAATGGGTAAAAAGTTGCAGCCAGATAGGAAAGGAGTTTTAATTTTCATCTGGTACTTGGATAAAAGCTGTAGTTGAAAAAGATTCAACCAATAAAACACCTTTGTTCGGTTAACTGGCCCACAGCTACTGCCATTTTAACATGTTACAATACAGATACCAGAGTAAGAGGTGTAACAACTCTTAAGCACATAATCAGCATCCAGTACTGCATGTGTTGCATAGGTCTTATTCTATGATACAGAAAAGGTTGTGCCAGCTGTAGTGAAGCTAATAAAGTATAAATAGTTCTACATGCCTGTATTAATGATTCTCATTCAACTTACTTAAGAGTTGTCTCCAGACCATGCTCACTGCACTGAAGAATTTCAAGCACCATGACCTCTGGGTACCCATTCAGCAATTCCCAGATTAAGTACCAGCCATAGCGTATTATGGGAGGTCGAGATCCCTTCTGTGCTATGGTAAACAGATGACAAAAATAATGGCTTGGTGAACTTTTTCAGCTTGCAAGCATCCGTAACATTCACTCCTCCTGATGGGCAGTCTTTTTATACTTTGCTTTTTATTCTGTCTTTATAAATAAGACCACTAGTGCTATTCCATGTCTTCTCTTAGTCTGATAACCTGTTTCCCCCAAAAAAGAAGCTCAAAGCTGAGCTTTAATAAAACTGAAAAAATTCACATAAATTTCAAGATGTCAACTATGTATGTTAATTCCTCCTGCACTATTAAAAGTGCCTATGTAAAGTGTGCTGCAAGAATTAATATGTTAAACAGGATTTTAAGAGACAAGAATCATCTTTTTGGGCTTAGACTAACAGGAATTGATTCTTCTGCACAACATATTAGTAATGGTCCTTGCCAGCAGGCCAGAAAAGAACACGAAAACCTGCCTTCTCACAGGGCTGTCACACACAGCAATGCTGTCAGTGAGAGGGGTCTGACAGGTTGACCCTTTCTGATTTTGTTAAAGCCACTCTGTAAACACTGTGCCTTATTTTTCCTTCCTTTTAATATTATATGGTCAGAAAATCTCACTTTCTCTATTTTAAAGATGTTATCAAGAGTGAAACTACTGACATGCCTCAATGTAAGCAGATATTGGATTGAGAACAAAAGCAGTCTGCTGATTTTAGGACGACCACTGTGTAAACCAGGGTTGCACAATCAAGCTCTTCATGCAAAAGCAACAGGATTCTACGAAAGCGCAAGATCAGCGCCTTGAAGAGAAAACCCTAAAACCCCAGCTCCCCCACCAGCAACCAAGCCAGCATGACATTTTCCCACCTACATAGATGTGTGAAGAAAGGAGACAGGGTGGAAGGGGGAGGGGGAGGAAACATCCTGGCATGGGAGAAAGCTTTCTTTGAAAAAAATGTGAGGAAATCAAAATGCAGTTTGGTCAAAAAGACATATCTGAAAAGACTGCAAAAAAAGCTAAAAGTAGAAAAACTGAGACCAAGAAAACTTCAGCTGAATGTCAAGCAGCACACTGACAGCATGAATATTTTAAGAGGCGGAGCACCAAGACTACAGCAAGGCACAAAATTTAGAAACTTTACCTCTAAACTAAGACTTGGCAAGACAGTATAGCCCGGGGAAATAACACGAGTGAAATGACAGATAATGGTGAAAGAAACATAAAAAATACTGGATACTCATTTTTATGCCTAGTAGAAAGCAGCAGCTGGAATAAAATAGTACAAGCAAGTGCTCCAAAACGTTAAAATCCCATAAAGAAAGTTATTCAGGGCTGGCTTCTGCATTCTTCTTTTCTGAGGTTCAGTTCTGTGCACACACACAAAGAAACCGTGAATTAGTTGACCAGCACGTCAGAGATCAAACCCCCCCCTGTGTTCTCAGCACAGACCTGAGCTGAAGTAGTAAGCAAAATAACAAATACTAACGTACAGAACAGGACTACTTAAATCATTAAGTTGCTGGGGAAAACAGAGATATACAAAAGTCTTTTCTTGTGCCAAAGTTTCACAAGCTAGAAATAAAGATAGAATAAGATTTTTTTTCCACTGAACCATATTTCAACCTTATTGATGTGCTTGTTTCCTTCGTTTCATTAAAGAATGGCTGGCAAAATGTACATTTTGGGATAACTCGTGAGCTGAAAAAGTACTCAATGTCAAAACCTAACAACTCAGAAGCCAAGAAAATAGACAGTTTTCTTCCATTTGTGTTCCATGTAAAAAAGAAATTAAGATTCATCGTCACAGCTGATAAATTATAAAATTGTAACTCTAAACATAAACAAAAGGAAATCTTTTCCCCTTAAGTCACTACTTCCGAAACTAATTACTTTGCAGCGAAAAATCAGTCTATCTCAAGCATTAAGACTAGAAATGCAGCACACAGTTTTACTAATATACATACACACCCATGTGTGTGCTTGTGTGTCCCATTAATGTTCTGGCTTTTACATCAGTTGACAGTTTACCAACTGATTTTCATCAGGTTCAGAGTACTTATTTAATCCTTAAAAAAAAATAGATATCGTGGCACTTGAACACCTAAAAGTTTAAGATAAGTATGGTAACTAGAAGGCAGATGTACTGCTTTACTGCTTTCTTAAGCAATATTTTCCTTTTGACTTTTCCCCTAAAGAAAACAACCCAACAAAACACTGATGTGGAAACTCCAAGTCCTGCAGGCATAACAGTGAGGCTTAAAAATCAAAGCAGCACTTCAAAAGGAAAGTTTGTAAATTATTTCCGATTTTTAACAAAGCAGCCTCCCAGCCTCGTTTCTCTGGAGCCGTACTGATCCTTATTTAACTTTTCTCCCCCTTTTTTTGTTTATGTCGGCTAAGGAATGCTTATGCAGTATGCTGCCTAGAAGTAGCACTTAAAGCAGACACCGGTACGGCACAACACTCAATGTCTCTTATAGCGAATAACCGCGCATTTCCTGCAGTGGAGAATTCAAGGTAAACAAATAGTTCAGACTGAAGCACTTTCACAAAGCCATGAAGAACACAGCATTTCTCGTCAGTCTGGATTTACACTGGACGGTTCTTCCCATTTAGAAAAATAAGCACCTCTGACCGCTCTGACAGCTCCTCGGACAACGCCAGGCTCCTGTGCCGAGAGCCCTGGCAAGCAAAGACCCTCCAGCCAAGTTGGCCCACGGCTGGACGCAGCACTACAGGCGTCCCCACAACGGTTTCGCAGGAAGGTCCAGCGATCCGCACTGCCCCGCGACAACAAGGGGCCCTCAGGCGACCCCAGCGATCCACCGCCACCCTCTCCTTCTTCCACTCCTCCGCGCGACGCCCCACACCTCGACCCCCTTCGGACTCCTCCGGGACGGGTGACGGGCCCGAGCACCGGGCAGAGACCCCCAGCCCGCCACACGACGGGGCGCCTCCTCACGGGAGCCGCTGGAAGGGCCACAGCTTCCTCGCTCCCGCCCCCGCGGCTTCCCCGGCCCCGCGCCGTTCCCGCCTCGCCGCCGCGGCAACAAGCGCCGGCTCCTCAGGTGCCCCTCCGCGGGCACGACGCCGCCGCTCCCCGGAGGCAGGGTGCTGCCGCCGCCGGGCAC
>JANRGW010022503.1:0-12003 GCA_024733675.1 Psilopsiagon aymara
CCCCATCCCTGGCAGTGTTCAAGGCCAGGTTGGACACAGGGGCTTGGAGCAACTGCTCTATGGAAGGTGTCCCTGCCAGTGGTAAGGGTTGGAACGGGATGAGCTATAAGGTTCCTCCCAACACAAACCAACCATTCTAGGATTCTATGAATATGAGGCTGTTACAGAGTTTACAAATTTCCTTTCAAAATCTGCAGTCAGGGGCTGGTTCCAGGGCTGAATCCTATGCCCAAGCTTCTAAAAACTGTAAAGAATATAATCCAAGACTTACCTCTTCCCAGGATTTATCCGTAAATCTTCCTTCTCTTATCCAGATCATTCGGGGTTTTGTGCTGGCTACACTTTCAGGGGTTGGACTTGCAGACTCATGTTGTTCTGTTCCATTCCCTTGTTCCCTTGAGTTCAGCAGAGCACAAGAGCACAGAATTTTAAAGACCTACACTGGGCAATAAGATAATCCCCATTTACAAATAGCACTGTCTAAAGGCATCTGACTCTCTCAACCCACAGAGAGCCTGAATCACAAGCATACATCAGAATTTACATGAGTCAAAACCAAAGTCTTAGATTTGAACATATTAGGATGGAGAGTTCAAACAGAATGCTGATTTTTTCCAGAGGCTTATAGAGAAGAGCTGCGTCTGACCACAGAGAAATGCTTCAGCCCTGAACAGTGATCTCAACCTGACCAAGGTCAAGCTTCAGTTCAGAAGTGTTTGTGCCTCCCCTGGAGCAGGTGAGATCTGCCATTGTATGGCAGTGCAGAAACCCAAAATGTGGTGTTTGTTAAATCCAACAAGCTCATGTCTTTGCAAATAGATGAGGGGTTTTGGCCTTCACAGTTCACCCAGTGGTTTGTTGTTTTCATGCTAATACAAATTCTTGTATTAATAGGAGCATGGCCTTGGGTTTCTCCATCCGTATGGGAAAAAGTTACTTGTCTGATGGTAAACAAAGAACAGAAGAATTGATTCACTGTCTTCACTTTGAAAAAGATGGTATGAAGCAATAGTGAAGCAATTTTAATTGTGACTGTGTAACACTTGCGATCAGTAAGATCATTTGTGTTCTGTTTTTAGGAATTGGGGGACTAAAGAGTACATAGAGCATTAGAAATGCAAAACATGACTGCATGTTCTCAGGATTTTGTCAGTGTTACATGAAAGAGCACTTGTGCTGGGATGCTCAGCTCTGAGGGTATTCTCTGTTCAGTGTGTATTTACAGAGATGTATGAATATTTGATTAATGAGTCATGGTCTCTGGAGAAATTTAATAACTGTAGTGCTGTACAAAGCCAGCTCCTTAACTGTTAACACAGCTGCCAATAGTGTCACTGACACTGAAGCCCTTTCTGCATCTAATATATTCTGTGGAGTGAATTCCTTCGTTACAAGGGAATCCATGGGACACATTATTCTGTTATCTGGTTTGAACTGTTGCAGGCTCAATTTACAGTCCCTGATTTGTAAAGATTTTTCCAATGGAAACAAGCAGTGACACATGAGCCATGAAGCGGGGGTTTCATGAGGATGTGTTGTTACAAAAGCCAGTTGGAAGGTCAGGCGTAAAGAAGAGTTGCTTTAAAAGTTCTTGTGTGATAGGTAATAAACCAGGTGTTGTTATCATCCAAATTGCCATTTTCATCAAACAGTTTTCTAATGCAACAGCATATTCAATATGCAGGTGAAATCAAAGCCATCAAAGCTATTGGTTGTGTGTGCCTTATGTTTGTACAATACAGTTTATAACTGTTATATGAACAATGGATGAAAATACTCGTCTAAAGCAGATGCATCCAGCAAGTCGTTACCATCTTAAAACTGTATTTGGTGAGAGTACTCAAGTGAGAAGAGGCTGTCCAGGGGTTTGTGATCTGCAGGATGAGGCAGAGGTTTTCTCCCCACCATGACACCAGACCAGAAGCATCCTTCATTTTTTCCTGAGCATCTTCCCAAGAATAATTCTCTCCTAATTTTATTATTTCTCCATTTTGATTCCTAATACCTGTGAAGAGATCAATTGCCACTGATGAAGTCAGCTGTGTGTTTTAGTGGTGTTACTCCAGTTCAACTGCTTTAAATAATAGGAGAAAAACGTCAGAAAAAGATAAATTTAGTGCAGAGGCTTTCACTGGAAGCTTTAACTGCAGGTTAGAATTATACATGCTATGCAGAATTTCCTGCAACACTTCTCCTTTGGGCCACAATGCATTACAGCAGACATATAATGAAGCTGCTATAAAATCCTTGGTAATTAAGGGGGATTTGACAGTAATTGCAACAGTGAATCAACTTAATTATTACCTGCTTCAAAGAGAGCTAACCTGATGTTATAATCTAACCTTTCCTACTTCGAAAATGAGAGATTAAACAAGTATATGTAGCATTTAAGAATTAAATCTGTTGAGGTAGAATGATATTAATATAGTTTTCCTATACATTCTGTATATGTGTGTGTGTGTGTAGGTACAACGCAGCTAAACGAGCAGCACCATAAGCTGACAGACTGCAGATACACTGACTGTATGCATTCATAAAATAAACAGAACCCAGTCTGCATCGGAGGCGAGCCAGCTTCTCTGGTATTTGCTGGAAGCATGGGGACCCATAGAAAGACCGTTGCTATAAACCGCTACGACACACACAAGCCTAGTTCCTTGAACAGCCTTGTAAAGGGGAGGTGATGAATGTGTTGTCTTCCCGTGCTTGATTTTAAGCAAACTAGTCTGAAATACATTTAGGGTAGGCTGTAAAGCTGCAAAAGGGAGAAGCTGCCTGAGGACTTCCCAGCCCTGCAGCACACAGCCCTGATGTGGCTGCTGTTGTGATTTCTAAACCATGGAAGCACAATACTGGAGTTTCCAGTGTTATACAGTGTAGAGGAGACTCTCCTTTGTGCAAAACCGGTTTGCTGTTCTTTGGTGGTACCTGACTTGCCCTTGAACTGAAAAGAAGCTTCTTACAATGCCTTCCAATTTGAAACTGGGAGATGGGCTAAAGAGCTCCATGATTACAGAGCAGCAATGTCCAAACCTCCAGCTGCTTTCTTACCCTGCCTTCAGGCAGTCACCGTAAACACCGAGGAGCCAGTAGCTTAATAGAACATTGGTCTTGCCATTCCTAGATCAATCCATTCCTTTCACCTACTGCATCAGGTGTAATGAACACCACACCACTCACTCAGGGTCTGTTGGCTAAGCCCATGACTACAAGCATCCCTTTTGCCTGTGTCTTCAGAGATTTTGAGGTTACCTGCGAGTAGAGGGTGTCAGAGGGTCACTGATCCAAGCCCTTCTCAGAACTCTTCCCCAGTGTCATACCTGGCCGGTACATGCAGTACCATGTCCATAGCAGGTGCATTTCAGCAGTAGCGTTCTGGAAGATAAAAGGTGCAATAATAAAGCACTAGCTCTGAAAAAGTGGGCATCATCATTGTCATCATCATGAAAACTTGCCACAGCAACTGAAGTTCATCTGCAAAACTGACAAAATCAGGTTCAACTCTTGCTCTGAGGAGGGGTTTGACCATCCAAGAGAGGCACTGAGGGACTGACTGATGCATGCCCTTAGAATAAATTTGCAATGTTTGCTTCTTCTTGTTCTGTTGTGAAACACTAAATTAGAAAGACTTCTTGTTTGTTTTCTCGTGTTCTGGCCCATCATATGCTACTATTAATAACTATTTTTTATTACCATAGGCCTCAGCTTTCAGGGAGTTATCAAGTTTACAATGTTGAATAAACAAATAGGTTAAAGATGTCACCTGCCATGGATATGTAAGTGAGCTCTATGCAAGAACAAAGCCCGAAATTGCATTAGGCCAAAGCCATCTTTAGGACATGTGTTCTTAGAAGATTACAGCTGTTGAATCTGCCTTAAAGTAAACTTGAAAGTCTGCCAGGCTTTGAATAGTATTGTGCAGTAAAAGTGGTAGAAAAAGCCAGTTCAGCTTGCCAGTAGTAAGAAAATCTCATTCTATTGCTGGCCTTGTGATTGTAAATTAAGGATAAACACCTAACTTGCAGGTGAAGGCAGGCTGTAAGTTCTCCTGAAGTATATGTGTATATATATTCTCTTTAAATATATGTATATATATTATATAAATATGTGTGTGTGTACATATGTGTTCTTTATATATAAAATATATATATATTTTGTGTATATGTATGTATAAAAACTATCTTCATAACTGTTCCATTTAACTGTGGAAGTCTCAAGGTACCTAGGAACTCATCCTGGGACATGTGCCCTATGTGCATCACACCTGTAGCTGGTACCAGGGCTTTTGCTTAAGATGCCCCTTCCTGAAGCCATAGAAAGATCTGCTTCTACATCTCTTATTCAGTAAAGTATAAGACATTCATAGAATCACAGAGCCATAGAATGGTTTGGGTTGGAAGGGACCTTAAGATCACTTAGTTCCAGCCCCTTGCTGCGAGCAGGGACACTTTCCACTAGACCAGCTTGCTCCAAGCCTTGTCCAACCTCGCCTTGAACATTCAGGTTCAGCTTCTTTGGTAGGATACACACTCCAAAGACTTCTGATCTGCCCTCCATCATGTGTTCATTTCTCTAAATGGGAAGTCAGAACAGTGTACTGCCGGGAGGAGGATGCTCATTTCAATATCCAGCTGAAGAACTGGACCTTCTCTTCACTGCAGTCCCTGAAGAAATGGATCCTATTGAGAGACCTGCCTGCTGTGGAGATCCAGGAAGCATTCTAGGAACTGACACCAGCATTGCTCCAGTCTGGAAGCTGCTTGAGCATAATGTAAGACAAGCCCATGCCAGGAGATACCAGGGGTTGTCTTTCTGATGGCAACAGTATCTCTCCGCTCATATGTAAGTAAAGGGAACTGCAGACTTTAAATAACAAATTTTCACTGATGCCTTTTGCTATTTTTACAACACATTTTAAAATAAATGAGAGATTAACACAGAGAAAAGTACTTAAGGTGCATGCTCAGTAACTATTTTTTCATAACGTTTTAATAGATTCAGGGTTGAGCTCCACTAAAATCTGGATTTATTAGAATCGCTCCATGCATTTCAATGGAGTTTTTCTCATGAATCTCGATATTTTACGTTATTTCAATAGAGCTGACCCTCTGATTCATTAGAAATGCTCCAATATAACCCATGGAGCATTTCTAATGATTCTGGTTTTACAGCAAATCCAAGGGTCAGCTGTACTGAAAACAATAGTGCTAACCCCTAGGTTTATTAGAAAAATGCTTTCTGTCTCAGTGGAGCATTTCTAATAAATCACATAAATAGGGATCTCCCACAAAAATGCTCTACTGGTGAAACAGGAAAATGGATGTGTTGTTATTAAGATCTTTTAAGAGCAAAGATTGTTTAACAGACTTTTTTTGTTCCTCTTTCTTGTGTCATCCCTCTTACCTTGAGTTTAGGTCTTCACCATTAAAAGCTTAGTAAATATTCCTCATCATGATGATGGAGCTGTAGTTGCCAGGTCGGAGATCAGGAGTTTGGTGCTGCTGGCTGGAATGGCTCCTTTCACACTCTGCTCACTCTGCTTCTGCTACAGACATGGGGGAGGAGAAAGGGTAAGTGTTAAAACAGCTTAGCAGTGGGTATCACCATTGATCCACTACATCATGCACATGATGTAGTGTGCATGAAATGTATCTGCAGCAGATGACACTGAGATTTTTTTAAATGTTTAAGATAGCTTTTTAAGTCAAAGTTCTTTGAATTTCACCAGCAAATAATGTCATGAAATGCATGGGCCATCGTGCCAGGGCACAAGGAAGAGAAAACTATCTCACACATACCATCTCAACAGGCCTCTCTCCACTCACCAGACTGTTATGTCATGAAGAAAGCGCAACTTCCAGGCTGAAGCTGTGGAGAAGCATCACTATCTTTGGATCATCCTCCACTGAAACAGCCCTCCTCCTCATGCCTGTGTATAACTGAGTGTCTGTACATACATGGATGCACAGGCTCTTTGGAGGCTGTTGGGAGTGTGGCTGTGTTGGAAGAGTCTCAGCAGGAGCAGGTTCTGCATGGGGGTGCTGGTGGGAGCAGCAATCACAGGCATGCACTGATGAACTCATGCGTTGATCCAGTCCAGGAGGGATAAATGCCTGTGCTGTGAAATACAAAAAAAGCCTTGGTAAGCTGAGACAAAGCTTTCTGTTTAACAGAAAAGGCCAATGAGATAGTTTCAATGACTCAAGATTTAGTTAGAATGTTCCATATTTATTGAGAATATTCTGCCCTGTCCAGACATTACCCTGCAGTTCAAATACCCTACATAAACCACAGTTGCTGCTTTTGGATTCCCTGTTCTCTCTGTGTGAATTGCAAATCCTCGGCTAAAGCCAGTTAGTCTCAGTTTGACCAGTATTCCTCGATCTCAGTTTGACCAGTATTCCTCGGTCTCAGGTTGGCCAGTATTCCTTGGTCTCAGGTTGACCAGTATTCCTCAGTCTCAGGTTGACCAGTATTCCTCGGTCTCAGCTTGACCAGTATTCCTCAGTCTCAGGTTGACCAGTATTCCTCAGTCTCAGGTTGACCAGTATTCCTCGATCTCAGTTTGACCAGTATTCCTCGGTCTCAGGTTGACCAGTATTCCAGCCCTCTTCCCTGCATTCCCCAACAACTCCAAGAAATCTGCTGACTGGTTTCTCTGAAAACCTGAAAATAAACCGTGCTGAAGTAGTGACAAATTCCCCAAACCAGAAACTCCACTTCAAAATGATTGCTGTGTCTGAGTGGGTCTCTTTTTTCCTCTGCTTTTTATCGAGTTTGGTGGTTTTACCCAGCAGGGAAAACTGAGAAATCCAGAATGGAGTCACAGAAAAACAAAAGGAATTTTACCTACAAGGTGCTAGATATCTGCCCACCTGCCTGCAGCTTGCATGTAGGGTTGTTTCTTTGCCTGAGTGAGGGAAGATGCTGAACCTGTCTGCTTAAGTTACTGAGATTCCTTCATGAGGGTTGGAGGTGTGTGACCACCAGCGATTACTGTGTTGTGTGGTTTCTCCCATACACAAGTTCATGCTGCCAGCACGGCTGTCCTCTAAATGATAAGTAAGTTCTTTAGCAAAAATTGGAGGTCAGGGTGGGAGCCTGCTTGGTCAGGGGGATTACAGCAAAACCAGCAATGGGATTTCAAGGCTTTTCCTACCCCAAGGGACTGGTAATATCACCAGCAGGCAACCTCCCCCCTACCCACTCAAATGAGATACAGCAGTTCATCATGTCAAGCCTTGCTGCTGAGTGCTGTGTCTAGGGCCTCTGGCTGTCAGAGACAGGATTTCATCTTGGGGTCCCTAAGGCCATATAGAAAGCCTAAAATGTTCATTTATGTTTCTTATTGTCTGGCCAAATCTGTGTGTGCTTAAAAAATATGCAGAAGTTTAAAGGCTAATCCCTGATTATTGTGGTTTAGGCATTTACTTGGCATTATAAAAAGTTAAATCCATTTATTGTTATAAACAGCAATGTCTTTGTCAACTCTTAGTTACTTGATACAAGCCGTTCATATGCAAAATGTTTCCTTCTGTGATGTGACTTTCTGAGCTCAATCTCTCATTAATGTTTTGTAAGCAGCTGCATTAAAGATAAATATCACAATACAGGTCTAATTCATGGAGGTATCTGTAAAGATGGATGTGCAGTGCACCAGTACTTACACATAGGGGAATTTACACCTTGGTTTATCAGAATTTGTGATGTGTTTGTGATCATAGATGCTGTGGACAGTATTCCTGTAATCATCACTGTGTTTATAACATATAATTTATGTGCTTTATGTATATATGCAATGTATCTGTGTAGCCATAATTTAATCTGCTGTTCAGAATTTATTTCAGCTTTCCACATGAGCTCTTTTAAACCACGTTAATTGTTGCAGAACCCAAATCATTGATGATAACTCTTTTAGGAATTGTCATGTTGTCTATAAATATTTAGCGACTGGATTGTATTTGCCAGTGTATTCTTGTATTACAGATGAAAAGGTAGCATCTGCTGAAATTAAAAGTGGCCACATTTTCGCTGTAGCTTAATTAGATGCCAAAATTTATCTACATTAACAACAAAGTGCTGAAATTTATTGATCAATTCACATGATATAAGTTGACAAATGGCCCGAGCAATTCCCATAATTTTCTACACGTGTTAAAATTTGTAATGAAAAAGAAAAAAGGAAGAATACTATATTAACATGAAATGTGAAATGAAAGGGGGGTTCTGTAATGGGAGCGGGTGCCCCGGGGCAGTAAGCTGTGTTTTCCGTGCCCTGTCCAGGCGGAGGCTGTTTGAGCTGTGTACAGATGGTCCTTTGACAGTCCTACAGCTGTTCTCCTAATTGTCCATTAAGTGTTCTATTGATTCTCTGATTCAAAGTACACGTCTTTCAGCTCAAGCTATCGTGTGAAGTGGCAGACACATTCCTCCTAGAATGACAGAGCTGCTTGAAACCTAAAAATGTGGGCTGCCAGTTTCAATTGAGGATCCCGCTTTCAAAGGCAAAGGCTTGGTTAAAGGAGCTTTGTAATAGCTGGTTAGATTTTAGTTTCTAAACTTTTAGCATCAATCAATTAAAGCAGCAGCAGCAGCACGAGAAGTTTTAATTCCTTGGTAAGCATTACGAATCACGCCTGCCTGATCAAATGCTGCCCGAGGATCCCGGGCAGTGATAGCAAGGATTAGATCTTGTTTAGCTGTATGCAGGTTTTTTTCTTCAGACCCCTTTGACATATGTAATGATATTCTCATTTGACTTGCAAGTTCACTTGCAGCATTTTTTTAAAGGAAGATCATCTGCAATTCCAGATTATGCCAGTCAGAAGCCTGTTTAAAATCATCTTCCTTTAATCTGAAGAGTGAAAGATAAGATGCGTATCTGTTGCAAGGACCATAAATCTTCAAAGAAACAAATAGCCATAGATAAAACTGTAAAAGTTATTTAGTTCTCTTCTGAAAGAGGTTTATTAATCTGAAATTTCCAGTCCATTGTGTCATGATTTGGTTATCACACTGTATCTCATTTCTTGCAATTGTATAAGCCTTGTGTATCAAGCAAGGAGATGAGAGCCTCATAGCTTAAACTCGATCAGTTGTATTCAGATATATCACTAGAGCTAGGGGGAAAAAAAAAATGAAGCCTATAAAATAGCCAGCTGAGCAGAGATTTGGACTGAGCAGGGATTTCTATTCGGGTTTCCTCTTATTTTAGTGAGATGTGTATGAAGTGATTTTATTATTAAATTGAAAGCGAATTTTAGGTTCTTGTTTGTCTTTTTAAAACGTAATTCCTGGTAGAAAGAACACAAACAAACTGTTTATAGACTTACTACTCAGGAACCATCCTTAGTAGCTGTGCACAAAATGAGCTTTCCCCATATGGCATCAGATCTATCTGCCTTTATATTTTGCTTTTTAAAAATCCCCATCATTTAAATGAGACATGAAACTGTTTCCGATAAAGCTTAAAATAAGGAGAGTTATTTCTCTTCGAGATTTTTATCCTTTATAGTTAATGAAAAACCACTCTCCTGTGAACGTTTAAGATCTGCTTATTCTTTAATCATCCCTCCTTCTATCATTGCCTATGTTAGTTTTCACACCACAGCTACCTTTGCTTGGTTGTATCTCTGATAACCTTTACCTCTGGGTCTCTGTTGGTGGTGATTCAGTATCAGCTTCACCAATGTGGAGGCTAACAGAGGACTTGGACCCATCAATCAAATTAGTTACAGCCTTTTAATTTAAACAAGAATTGAACAGAATTAGGTTTCTTTCTTAACCTTAACCTATTTGTCTTGGGGACACTGAATTTACAAGCATCAGCAAAGGTTAAGCCTAAGAAGTGAGGGCACTAAACAAGATGGGATTCCAAGAATTCAAACAAAATTTGTATTCATGTATCAAAGGCAAACCAAGGAAAAAAGAGGGGAAAAAAGGAAAGAAAAGGGAAAAAAGGAATGGTATGTAAGGGAAGGCAGTTGACATTTTATAACCACAGTTTCTCTCCCTATTCCATAAAAAAGAATAAGTGTCAAACTAAAGAAGTAGCTTAGGAAGCTGTAGAATATGTTACAAGGCACCTTGTCTCACTTTAGGAGTCGAAGTTTTGGGTTGGATCATGGGGCCAGACCCTAAAAGCCCCTTCCACCAAAGGCACTGTAAACCACCCATTTGTTTTCACCATCCCAAGAGGAAGCTGCAGAGTCTCCTTAATATAATAAACCAGCTATTGCTACCTGCAAAGCGTTTTGTAAATCTACTTTGATTCCAGCGCTTCCAATTACGCCGTTAGCCAGGTTTTTAAAGAGATTTTTAGAAGCTTTCAACTGTAGACTTTTGTCTTGTTGAATGAACTTCAGCTACACTAAATTTTAAGTAAATTTGTGATGACTGAGCAATATACATTGGCTGAGCTGGAATCCAATAACCCACAGGACAAATTAATTTTCAACAAAAAGGGCAGAAACCTCAAGTGCCACGAGTCTATGGAATCTCAGTCTATCTCTCTGGAGCCATTTTTGCAAATCACTACAGCTATTCATAATCTAAATCAGTCTCCTTTAGCAGCAGAAAGATCTTTTTTCATGACAAAACAGAAGATGACATTCATTAGTGCCTAACTTGCATAAGCTACCTTAAATTTATTGGTGCTCTCATACTTATCTGGGTAAGGATTCCTTTGTCTACAGCTATAGGAAAATTCCGGATGTACTACTTAAAAATATAAATTGTCACTTTTATCAGAACTTTTGGCAGTTTACTTTATTTTAGAAGTAAAACTGGTGGTTAAGGTTTTAAGACTTCCAATGGGCGTTGTTTCAATCATGGTTAATACGCACCCAGGATAGCAATACTGATGTAAGTGAGCAGTTGCACAAAAATCCAGAGAACCGGTGCTGCCTACAGCAGTGGGTGCTAACTTTTCCCTGTATTTAAGTACAACTTATGGCATTACAGGAGAATCCTATGGTCTATGTGTGGATTCAGGGTGGAAAGACAAATCCTTGGCTAGTGTTGATGGTGGATGCCTAAAGAATTGTCTGGACAGTGTCTCCCTCTTCTCTGAGGGTTCGTGTCTTACCTAGAAGGTCTACCAGGTCATACCAACCCACTTGCAAATATCACATCTCCTACAGAAACTGCAGCGTCTCATTGTTGTAAAAATGCACTTTCAAGTCAGTATATAGGAAATAAAATATAAATGGATTTGCTTTAATGTGATGCAAGTGGATACTGGTCTTCATCCAGCTGTTTTATAAACTCCATTTCTTGTCTTGGGTACAGGCTGTTAATTCTTAAATGCTTTTAGCTTGATGTCTCCTACTTGGGGTACACTGCAGGAAGTATTGTCATCTAAAAATTGACATACATGTCAATTGTACAAGTGCTTTTTCTTCCTTCATGCAGAAAGAAATGGAATAAGCATCCATGGCAGCATTTGTTAAAGCCTGGATAATGCTAAATGATCACAGATTTGCTCTAGCCCCAGAATATACAAGCATGTTTTCAATTACAGTTTCCTTCATAGGGTGAAAAATAATGACAATGTTATTGGCTATGCCTGCTCTTCCTCTCTGAGTGGAATGACTCTTCATGGTAGGTCCCACACTGACCTCAGAAGTCTACCTGAATGGAAACAGCAGGTATTTTGCTTCAGAAGACATGACCTCAGTCACAACTGCTATTATGGAGCTCTGAGGAGTAAGTTTAAAATGGCCAAAGATCTGCTGTGCTGTTTAAAAGGTTTTCTGGATCCTGTTTCTAGTTTTCCATTTCCATTGGTGAAAAGAACCCTGAAAAGTAACTACTGAACTACCTCCAGCCAAGACAACAGAAGAAACAGTTCCCACAGTGCTGCAGGGACTACTCTGATTCTTACAGAACCATAGAACCATAGAATAATTCAGGTTGGAAAGGACCTCAGGATCATCCAGTTCCAACCCCCTGCCATGGGCAGGGACACCTCCCACTAAACCATGCCACCCAAGGCTCTGTCCA
>JANRGW010022503.1:16224-18724 GCA_024733675.1 Psilopsiagon aymara
CCTTGGGTGGCATGGTTTAGTGAGAGGTGTCCCTGCCCATGGCAGGGGGGTTGGAACTGGATGAGCTTAAGGTCCTTGCCAACCCTGACTATTCTATGATTCTATGGTTCTGTCCTTTCTGCACAGTTAGGGTCCTTCCCTACCAAAGGTTCTTCTCTCTTTCTGCTACAGCTGCTTCCTTTCTCTCCCAGGTTTTCCTTTGACTTTTCGAAGCCTTTAGAATCAAAGGACTGAGTATTATGAATGAACTAAAAACAAATGAACAAACAGCCACACAGTCCCCAAAATCAAGCTATGAAAATTCAGTTGTGGTTTCCTCCATGCTGCATCTCACCATTGTGCAGAACTGCACAAGAAAAACTGCACCTTAGTTCTGGGCTTGGCTGAATCCCACCAGCTTAAAAGGCAAATAAAGTCATGATAACAACGATATTCCAGTGGTCATTTTCCTAAGTCACATGGAAAGAACAATACCAAAGAAAATACCAAAAATGAGATTTGATGATACCCACCCACACAAAGAGAAAGATTTTGGCGAGAATTATTATGTGTGACCCAGTCTGTGTGTTACCACTGCATAGGTCTACTTTGCTATTTTACACTGCATCTAGAACTTGCTATTAGATCTGAAAGAAACCTCTGCAGAGAGGTGAGCTTTTACCAAAAGGTAAATAATCCTTTGAACTTGTGACCATGGTTAACATGCACCTTTCCTTACACTTCACAAGTGGTGAATGAGAGGTCTGATTAAACATGATACAAAAAGAGCTTGCAAGTAGCACTGTTTACTAACATTTCAATTTCTATGCCTCATTTATTAGACTTAGAATAAAAAGGTTAGAGGGGTGTTTGGGATTGTCTTTAACCTTGATGATATTTCCACTGAAGCAGCATAATGGCTCTTAATTGCTTAAGTGAAGAGAACATGTTGACATGTCCTTCTTTGTGCTTAAAGCTCTGTGCCTAAACCATTATGCTAATTCAAGCATTATATACACCAAAGTATTTATGGGACTGACACAAGTGATGTTGCAGGTAAAGGGCTGTGAAATGGTCTGTAAACAGAGAGAATTGATTCCAGGCCCAAAGCAATGCTGTTAAAGTCACAGACATTGAACAGCCAGCCCTACAATTTCTATCCAGATTGTCAAACTGGGTCAGACAGTGTCAGCAGGGCTGCCATTAGAGATCAGATGGGTGGCTTTAATAATATGTAAACCAAGCACAGAAAAGCAAATTAACATGGAAGCAATATGGACTTGACTGTGCCTTTTGCTTTTCCTGTGCACAGCAGTTCTGGTCGCAGAATACTCAGTTGTAACATTTGCTAAAACATTTAGGTGTTTAAAAAAGGAAGAATATCAGCAGTATGACTTGCTACTGCCTTTCTCCTAGTGAAGAAAGCAGCACTGAGAGTTGAAGAGATCACAAAGAATATGTGCATCATGTGAATCTGAGTACAAAAATAGTATATTTAGGGGGGTTTCATTTGCTTATCCAATATAGGAAGCTGAGTAGGTTATTTGTATTTTCCTCCATGGGTCTAAGGCTACAGACTGGTTTTATGTTATGCTGAAATAATTTATTCTCCTGCTTCTTTTATTACTAATAACCCCTAGGTTTTGGCACTGAAGAGAATGTTGAAAATACACTTTCCTTTAAGCCCTATTTTATTGTTTGCATTTCACTAATTTTAGGCAGCTAAATGAGACTGATCAGCTCTGCCGTTATATCTGCTTATTTTTATTGTTGGCTCTGGAACACCAGGACTGACACTCTCCTGTTTAGGTTTAAAGTGATGCAGAGTAATGTCTTAGTCTCTGTGTCTTGCTTGTACACTCAGAGCAGACCTTTCAGTGATTTTGATTTTTTTAAATGTCAGGAGAACACCATCATTCATCCCAGACCTCCTGTGTAAATTGTGAACCTCAGAGGGAACTTCCTGTGTTCACTGTAGTCAGTAAAGAATTAGCACAGAATCATGCAGTGGTGATTATTTGAATGTCAAAATAATTTAAATAAATCCAAAATAGTGGATTTCCTAATCACTCTCTTTATAAAAATAAGAACATTTACCTTGAACTCACCTGGGTGTCCTTTGAAGCTGATCCTTCAATAGAAATTTGATATTCAACAGACCTGATTATAGATAAAAATCTAGACAAATATGGAACAGTACCTGTATGTCCTGGGTTCAGCAGTTGCAGTCATTTTCCTCCTTAGCAGCTGGTGCAGTGCTGTGGTTTTGACTTTCAGCCTGGGAACAGCGCTGATAACACCGATGGTTTCAGTCGCTGCTCAGTAATGTTTGCTCTGACCAAGGACTTTCTGAGCCTCGTGCTCTGCCAGGGAGGAGGGGAAGCCAGGAGGAAGCAGAGCCAGGACCCCTGACCCAAACTGACCAAAGAGGTAATCCATAGCACAGCACATCATGCCCACTATAGAAACTGGGGGCAGTCACCCGGAAGGGTTCAATCACTGCCTGGTTGGGCTGGGTATC
>JANRGW010022503.1:23724-37282 GCA_024733675.1 Psilopsiagon aymara
GAGGGGTTACTCCTGGGAGGTGGCAATCACAGCCACACAAAGGCAGTGGAAGCGATGCCTGACTAGCATAAGTGGCACTGCTAGGCTATATGCCAGCCTTAGATCTCAAAACACATTTCCTTATTCCCACTTCACCGAGGGGAGACTGAGGCACAGAGAGATTTTTACAAGCTCTGCAAGCTCCCAGAGACCTAGGATTAATAATTAAACAAGGCTCTTCAAACTTTCAGCCATCTGTGCAGAGTTCCAGTGTAATTTCCCACTTTAAAAAATACTGGTGATCTTCCCTTGGAAGAGTTTAACATGTCCTAGTTCTTCCCACTTTTTGAGCAGACTTGGTATTTGGCAGGGAAGCGACCAAGGGTATATGTTCTGGCATTCCCACAAAAGCCCATCTAAAGTTGGTTGAGTTACAAGCTTTTGGAAAAAAATTTATCAGCCTCCACAAGCTCAGGAGGCATTTAAATCTCTCTAAATTTCATGAAGATTCCACTTACGCTGGGCAGAAATCCAGCTTGGATGCTCCATGGTTGCTATTCTGAAAGCTTCAGGTAGTGCCAGGTACAGAGACTAGGCTGAAACCCCAAGAGTGAAGATCGGCCCTCATGATCTCCAGGAGCTGATCCTGCCCCTTTTCCATGGGACTGGGTGCTGGGGAGACTGAAGCTGCTTTACTGGCATGAGGAAATAAGAGAGGGGTGTTTGGAGACCATGGTTTGCTACAAGGAAAGACTGGAATGGGCTAAAATGAATCAAATCTGGGAATAGTGTGAGTCTGCTGCATGCTAATGTGCCAGGTAATCCCTTTCCTCATGCACTTCTTCCTGAGTCTTGAAAGTCTGGCCCAGTGGAACAAACTTTTCCCTAGATCTTGAAGCAACATCTGAGATATCTGTCTTGTCATCTCTTTCTTTTAAGGAAATATTCTGGAAAGTGGAATTGCTCACATCCTGGCTCATGTGCATCCTGACAGGTTACTATTACTACTGTTTCTTCTGTTTGCTTTGTGTGGTGGACTTTAGGGTTTCATCTGCTGATGATCCACATGGCAATCAGTAGGACACCACATGCTGAAGCTTCCAAGTGTTTCATTTTGTTTTCTTTGAGAGAAAAAACCTAGGAAAACCAACAAGTGTTTCTGAAAAGACAAAATCCTACATGAATAAAGCATTATTCAACATACCTATTAAAGAACCCTGAAGAAAACACTTCCAAGTCATCTCCAGTGCAAGTTAAATCTCTTTATTGCCTCAGGCAAGCATCCTATGGAAAACCCACAGTAAGGTGATGAGATAAGGAGAGTGGGGGCTGAATGAATCAAACTGGCTTTGCCCGGAAAACTTCAAGATGTGTTTCCTAACCTAAATGTTCTTCATTATGCAGCTTTAATAATGAACTTCTGGTATACTGTGCGCACATGAGCATGTATTTCACGTCCAATGGCTATAGCTTAGTGCACAATTAACACTTGCAGGGCTTCCTGTATGAACTTATATCTGATCATCTATAGTAAATCATAAAATAAAAAAAATATAAAAAAATACCACTTCCTGCACATACCACCCCGGTGCTGAGATACTACATTTATTATTATATCACATTGGCTGAGAAGTCTAAATTCTGGGCCTTAAAACTGCAGAAATGTCATTGTAAGATATCAGGGCTCTGAGCTTTTGGGGGCAACGGAGAGCTTTCTGTAGGGAGAAGAACCCACTAAAGTAGTGCTGGAAGTCAGTTTCAGGTTATGTTTGCTAAGGACACCATGCCTGGGGAGACTCATCCTGCAGTTGAAATGACATGGTCCAGTGTGAAGTGTCCCTGTTCTTGGCAGGGGGTTGGACCTTGACCTTATGGTTCTTTCCAACACAAACCATTCTACGATGTGGTGTGATGGAGGCTGGCATAGCTGAGGGATCCCACTCAAGTCAACAATTGCTCTGCATGGATGCAAGATCCTACTTACCTGGATCTGATTGCTGGATTAATTGGGCAGAAGGCAACAAGCAGTACTGGCCTTCAGGAGAGCTGCTCTGGCCTTCTTGGTGCTTCCAGCTTCTAATGCAGCGCAATCTTCCTTGAGTGCCCAAATCAGACAGCAGAGAATCTGGGGGACCAGAGGATGAAATGTGCTGCCCCTTTCCCCTCCTAGAGTTGAAAGAAAAATATTTAAGGGTCTGAAATAAAAATATGAGTGTCCATTAAAATTTGTGGAGTATGTATTTATTCCCCATAAAAAGTGTGAGTTAGAACTGGACATTTCAAGGCTGCTCCGTAAAGAAAATTGCTTCTTCTCTTGGCATTCAGTAGTTTTCTTTGTGGAACTTTTCCATCAAAGTGCAGTATTTCAAATGCCCATTCCCTCCCATTTCCCTCCAAGCAATAGGATGCTGACTGGGATTCATGCTCTGGTAGAAATCTGAAGCATTTTGCTGTGGGGCAAAGAGCTTCAGACATCACTGGGGGGGGTTTAGGAGCAGCAGCAACGGAAACCTCAAGGAAGATCCGATAAATCAGGGTCTCCCAGACATCTAGTCCCATTTCTTTCCAGACCCCTCTGCCTGCTTTGACCAGGCTCCATGACTACAGATGGACCCCACTTCACCATTTTTTCTGTTCACAATTTGAATAGACAATGTCAGAAGATTCAGACCCAAACCTACAAAAGCATCAAACTATTCAAATTACAGCATATAATATCTTGGAGCCTTGCTCTGCCACTGCATGTGCACAGTCCTATGTTAGGTCCTCTAGCTGCTCACACGGTGACAGAAGAATGCTCAATGCATTCAAAAGCAGTCAGTCCTGTAAGTGCTTATGGAAACAGAAATGCCTTCAGATTTTAGATATTCTAGGCACCAAGATTAGGTGACAGAGGAATCAGAATTTGATCAAATTGCTTGGGTCCCAGTTTTGGGTGCTATAAAAGCCCTTGAAGGATTCTTCCTGGATCCTGAATGGCTAAAAATCTCCACCTTTTTCCTTCCCCTCAGTCTAATCAGTGGCACGTGCCTTTGTCCAAGGAATTAAAGAGGGCCTTTCATTAAGCCAAACACTGTTTCTCCCTTCCTGCGTCTCCAGTTCTAGTAGCCCAGTGGATCTATATGTTCTTCTGGCTTGTGTTTCCTTGCCTGCTGCCTTCATTCTCAGTAGCTACATCTCTGTCTGATGCTGACCATATCAGGGCCATTTATCTCGATAAGATGGCTAATTTCCCTTGTCTGGTAGATCAGAAATTCCAGTCGGGATCTCAGTGACACCTATATAAATCCAGATTAAATCCATTTTAGAAGTAGAAGGAGCATTTGACCTGAAATCTTTAGGGTTTTCAGGTTTGTTGCCTAAATCACTGTGTGGCTAATTTACATTACAACAGATAGGCTCTCATTTTGTGAGTCTGTGTATGGTTTGAGCAAACATTCTTCTTCCTAGCACTTGCGACTGCAAAAATGTTGCTTCTCTGGATGACCCATTCACTGTGAAAGCATAGGGACTGGAAAGAAGAAAACTACAGGAGTTGGTTGGTTGGGTGCTAGGGTTTGCTTTTTCATTTTTACGAGCAGCACAGTGAACTCCAGCGATGAGAAAGGGCTGAGGACAACAGCTACCAACCTTTGTCTTATCTTTTTGAACCTTAATTCAAGAAAATGCCAGTAACTCCTGCAAAACCTGCAGGAAAACCCCACTGAATATGCTTTGGCCTGAGCTCAGCAGCTACACGGTGTTCCCCAAGGCTCAAAACCTTACAAGTTTATTTGTTAAAATGTTCAGTGCCTGTTTTATAGATCAGTCTTTAGAGTTCTCTGATGATAAGGAAATGAATATTCACTTTTTGAAAGCCAGTAAGTAAAGAATTAACCGACTTAGAAAAAGCAGTAGTGGAAGTTAGGTCTGGATTCACGGGCTTCAGCCGCGCTGCAATTCAGATCTGATATGTCTCAACCTAAAATAGCACTACATTTAATATTCTCTAACTTTTGTTATAAGCTATGTCATTAAATAGCATGTTTGTACATTTACATACCCTGTTTGCTCCTGGAGTAAGCAGGCTCAATTAAAAAATTACCACTTTCTGCCTCACAAAACATCCCAGTTCTAAATACTGGAAAACAAAGCTTAGGAGGGTGAGAAGAGAATTTAGCACTCTGCTGTTATGGTAATGTGAGATATTTCTGTGTTGTGGATATCCCTTGTTAGTAAATAGACAGATACACAGATGTTAACCAAGAGAAGCTGTGGCTGCCCCGATCCCTGGCAGTGTTCAAGGCCAGGTTGGACAGGGCTTAGAGCAACTTGCTCTAGCGTAAAGGTGCCCCTGCCCGTGGCAGGGTTTGGAACTGGGTGATCTTAAGGTCTTTTCCAACCCATATCAGCCTGGGATTCTCTGATTCGATGTTAACCAGGCCCATCATGAATATGGATACTAGGCCAGTGGCAAAGCTGTAAAAACCAAGAGGCATTTTGGGTTTCTTTGCCAGTGTCAGTAGATGTCGTCTTACCACTTATAGTCAAGTTTTAGTGCAGCCAGGACTGCTGGCCCCTCAGCAATTTTTGAATCCACACTTTTCCACAATATCACAAATCTGACTTTTGATGTAATATGGTTGCGACCAAAGTAATTGGTAATGAGGAGGCAGCCAAAACCCTAAAATAGATAAGCATTAATTCTGGTGCTCCTCATGTCTACTGTTAGTTGTAGTGCATCCTCCATTATCTTGAGCCCATAGTTTCCACTCAAGATTTATGCTTCAGATCTTTATTTAATCCTCCTTTGTCCCATTAACCATTACATCCTGCCAGCATGCAGCTAACTGGGCAGGTCATCACACTGAGGTTCTGGTTAAATTCTGATGTCGGTATAGCAAAGAGCATGATTTTAGAGGAGACTACACTCACGTAAGAGCCTGTTAAGGAAGGTGCCATGCAAAGTGGTGGATATCCAGGCTGAAGGATGGCCTGGAAGTAAGAAGAACCTCTTCCTTCCAGGCAAAGGAAGGAATCTCAGTCTGACTTACTCCTTTCCACCTGATGGTAGATGTTTGAGTAGGTTGCACAAAGCCATCCAGAAGAAGGAGGATAGAAGTTTAAGGCTGAAGGCAGAGAGATAAAGGGCAGCCTGCCAGCTTTGTACAGGCCTCTGGTTAAGCTGCAATTAATACACACTGAGAAAATATTTTTCAGGCTTCTGTATGAAGACTGGGCCTATGGACAGTCAAAAGTCACCAGAGCTGAGTAAGTGGACATGCTTTCTTGGTCCTCATAGTGCATGCAATGTCATCTCCTCTGCTCAAGGAGAGCAGGTGCATAAAGAAGAAACTTTTGCTTTAGCTACTGGATGTTAATTTGGGACACTTTGCTTAGCTTCTCTCTACGTCATCTCTTGACATCCTCTACATGGACTCAACAGAGTCTAAATGAACGAACCTGATAACAAGGCAACAAGTCACTTGTTCATGTGAAGTTCTTAAAAAGGAAAGGAACAGATCAGGACTGGCATTTTAGCTGCTGTGGATTAATATTTAAGCATACATCTCTTCTTGCAGCCTGTCATCAGCCACACTGTCCTCCATCAAAACCCTCTTTGAAGCTCAGTGCTACAGTTGACACCTCTACTCAATCAGGGCAGCGACCAGGCTGGATGAGCTGTCTTGCAGGACATCACCCTCAGGCTGAAGGGCTCTGCCATGACTGCAGAGATGTCCTCCTGCTGCCTCTTGGGCTGCTGCAAAGTCAATGCAGCTAAAGCAGAGCAGCTCATGCGCTGGGTGGAACACACGTGGCACGTGTGCAATCCTGGCAAGCCTTCACATCAATCCAGCAAGAGGGTGAGCAGCCGAGAGGGCCTTTGTAGGGTTGAGTAGGCACTTAGCCAGGTTCATCTGTATTTTGCCAGGTCTTCTGTCCCTCTAGCCAAGTCCAATGCACCATCTGCACAGTTTTGCTTGTAGTTCAGGTTGTGCAATTCAAACTACAGATGCATCACATCTGGAAAAGCCTTCCCTAGTTCTCTTGTTACAAGTTAGAAAGAGAAATGATGCTTGCGCAGAAGTGAGTCTTTCCTGTTCTGCTCCTACAGTTGTGTCCAGCCATGGGAGTTTGACTGCTTGATCTACAGGAGAGAGGAGGACTATGGAAAGCCTTGGTTGGATTCTGGACACCTCTTGCTGTGTGCTCCTCAGGACTTCCCACAGCATGGAGACAAACCCAGCAATGCCATTTTCTTGCTATCAGCTCCTGATACAAAGAGCCTGATACAATGTGTGTGTGTGTGTATGTGTGAAATCTGACAGTGTAAGTATGATGTAGTTTAGGTATTTTGGTACAGCAAAATGGAACAGAATTACTTTTCCTATTATCTTCCAAAAGTTATTGAAAATGGCATGGAATATATTCTCTAGGAAAAAAAAAATGTGGGTTTTTTTTTTAATGCAATTTCTTTGGCAGTTTATTCACAGTTATTCATTCCCCCTCTCACACATTGTGGAGGCTTTTCTATTATGAAACATCCTGTGTAAAAAAAAAAAACGAACCCAAAAAAAAGAAGTATACTACTTCTTTAAAATATATTGCAAGAATCCTCATTTCCAGATTTTTATTGCAGCACTAGCTGGTATTCTTGCATGCAGTTTTGTAATTTATTCTGAACATTCCACTTAAACCTTTTTTCAATAGCATGATTTTATTAGAGTCAGCTCACTGGACTTTCCCAAAAAGGTATTTAAGATCAAATAAAACCAGTGCTTGGAAAAATATCATTACAATATGAAAGCAGTTACAAAAACATTAGTACTGCAAAGTTTTATTTCAAATGGCTGAGCCTGCTGTACCCCACGTTATTGCACTTCTACTTCCTCAGACACACTCACTGGAAAAATGGGAAAAATTGTCATCTTAGCAGTTTTTACCTGTTTCTCAAGAAAAAAAAGCACTCAATTTATAGGGAGGCAATTTTTTTCAGCACCACCATTAATAAGAGCAGCAAACTGTTCTTTGTTCCTGCATTCCTTGTCTATGCAGAGGACTGTTCTCCTCATGCCTCGGCAAGCAGCCCCCTCCAGGGAGCTCTGCAATGCCCTGGGGTGAATGGATTTGGGCTGAAGAGTGGATGCAGTGAGGTGGAAGTGTGGCTTGGCAAGTAGGGCAAATCTGCTGCTGTTGCAAACAAGATTCATTTAAGACATGAGTGAAGGGTGACTTTGCCTTTGTACAAAATACCCTCTGCACTTACCCTGCTGATGCTGTAAGAGGCGTGAGCAGCCAGTAACCCCCAGCACCACCCACCACTGGCACTGCAGCAAAAGGCCAGTCCTGCAGGACTGAAGTCATTGACTGCTTTCTCTCCAGCACCAGCCAGATGAAGCCATGGGTGAGCCAGACAGATCATGATGTTGCCTTGTTTCCCAAAGAACCAAGTTCAAACCTCCATGACAGAGTCAGCCTCCGCTTTGGCTTAACCACCGGGTTTGCATCTCCCATTCAACTTCACATCCAGGCAGTTAGGGCAAATATTTACCTTCTCCAGTGGTTGTTTTCATCAGAAAGGAGATAATTGACAGTTGAACCTGGAGTTTAAACTGATCCATGTTTGGTGGTACTGAATTTCATGGGATTTGTTTTAAAAGAGGTCTTTTGGGGGTGTTTCCCCTTTAAGAATTCAATGGAAGAACCCTATTACTCAACTAAATTAAAACCTAATCTGGAGTACAAATGAAAATAAAGAAATAAACCAAAGGAAATATTGATTGCTGCATCACCAGATTCCATGACACAGTCTTTTTTTCACCATTCTTTCTATTTGAACGCTTATATTTATCTTATGGGACAAATCTGAGGAGAAAGTAGTCTTTTGAATAGCAAGTTGTGCTCCCCATTTTCTCATCCCTTTCCTAGGCTACTTTTTTCCAAGCAGTAGGTGTAGCAAAGCAGTCTCAACACACCTAAGTTTGAAGATGAGGCGTTATGTGTGGACTTTGAAATCCTCTTTTAAAACTGCAAGTTACTGTTCATATTACTTTTCTAAGTAGAAATATGCTTAAAAAGTAAAGTCTTTATTGCTTCTTAAAAGGCGTAGTGCTCTGTGATAAATTCTCATATTTTGACTGTTAATATGTTTGAATGAAAATTATTTATACATTTTGGTGAGGTTGAATGGTTTTCATTTGATTGCTGCCTCTGGAAATGAAAGCAGAGTAGCAGGAAATTTACATGTCATGCTGTGATGTATATCCAGATTATGAGATGATTGTGCAGCAGATGAACACCAAGTAAAATCATTTGCATCAAACTGTGACAACTGCAATTCCTGACAAGGCCTCTTAGTTTTTTGGGCTATTATCATTGTACAAGAATATAATCTATTGACAGCAGGGCTGTTTAATACATTTAAAGGCAGACAGTGGAAGAAATCTTAACTGTTTTCATTCACCACTGCACAAGGGTGCAGATCAAAAGTGAATTATATTTAAAAATATGCATGTATGATGATAAGATGCATGACATTCATCAACCTGTTTAGTCATGGTTAAGCTGCGATGGTGAAGATCCAATATTACTGCCATATGTGGTCTGAAATAGAGACGTGAGACTGAAAATTATATTATTGCCCAGTAGAAGTGAATAAACAGAGGGAGACATTCTTTCTTAATCTTTCTTAACCTTTCTTCTTAGATTAAATTCTGCCCTTCTGTACTTTCGTAGAAGTATTGGGTTTTAACTTCAGCTAAGGAAATTTAAGCTTTTTAAATCTGATGGGGGTTTATTCCCTTTTCTGTGGTAAAAAGCATCCCTTTTTTTTTCTGTAATAATAATAGAGTTGCCTTTGTAGGACCTCCAATATGAACTGATTGTGGATCAAGATCCAAATAAACACTGATGCATTATATTTCCTATGTCAGGTGTGATCTTTAAAATTATTGGGCTAAATTAATGAAGGTCTTAAAAGAGAAATTTATTTGAAAAACATATTTTGTATGCAAAACCCTGATATTTCAGTGCTCTTTATAAAATGCTGCAATCCCCTCCAAGGTCCAGGGTAAGCAATTCCTGAAATACTTGTGCTTTGGAGCATTTTAATGTGAAAAAGACTGCTGAACTCTTTATCACAGCAGTCAGAAGGTAGCTGTTATCGTGGACACAGCCCTGAAAGCGCAGCTCCCTGACAGCGCTGGGCTCCAACCTGCTTGCGTGCCCCAAGCCACTGAAATGCTGATACTGGAGTGCAGTCTTTATGAAGAAAAGATCTGCCCCAGGGTACCTTCAGGGCTGTGCTGGTGACTGTAACACCACAACTGACTGATGGACATGGCTGGAAGTCCTGCATGGAGCTAAATTTTAAAAGGTTTTATTACTCGTTCTTAATCCTCCCACAGGGAGAACGGGAGAGTGGGGTGAGAAATGGGAAGTCTATGGAAGGGACAATCCTGCTGAGCTGTACAGGTGGAAGGTTGATGTGCTGGAAGCAACTAGCATCCACATCAATAAAAAGTAGAGCTGATGCTGGGAGGTGCAGCTCAACCACAACCCAACCAGCCCTCTGTGAGCAGGATCAGACTTCAGGCTAGCATAGAAGCTGGGTGCTTTCAGATGAGCTCACTCAGATTTGGAATCATGGCGCAGAAACTCTCAAGCAATGTCAGCACAGGATCACAAGATTCATGGTAGCCCTTATTCTGAACTTAACCTGTTTTCCCAAGCTGAAGAGCTTGAACCTGAGCAAAAGCAGCTGAACTGCTTGTTGATTCAGCCTGGTTTGTCTCAGCTCTACACTGTGCCACACTATCTACTTACCTGAAGACATGCCTTACCCCAAAATCTCCAGAAGCCCATTAGCTTCTGTGGAGCTCCTGCAGGCAGTGATTTCCAGGGGAGGAGACAATGGCCAATCCCCAGAAAGGCTGTGTACAGTAGGGACAGGGTTGGGCACAAAGAGCCTGGGGAGCACAGGGAGCCACAGGCAAACACAAGGTGTACAATTCACCATAAAGGGAAGAATTTCAGCATATTTGTATTAACTCCAGCAGTAAGAATAAAGAGAGATGGAACATTTAAAAAGTGCTAGTGTTTAAAAACCACTTTCTTGTGTTTCCCTTGCAGTCATCAAGACTTAGCATCTTTTTCCCCTAAGGTAACCCAGGCTCTCCTGTTTGCATGTGCACAGATACTGGGGGTATTTTGGAAAAGCAACAACATGATTATTTCTGAGATCAGCACAAAAGTTGCAGAAGTTGGCACTATAATACTATGCACACAGTAATGGCAGGAGATTCCCAGGTGTAATGACTGGATATACCAAAGTTTTCATTAGTCCGCTGTTACGTTAGAAAACTAAGCAAAGACAAAGGGCTAAGAACCCCTGGATTCTTTTTTCCCTCCACTTTTGACTTGTGTGATGCAATACCAGTCACCTAAGTTAACTTTTTGTCAGTCCCTTAATGATAAAAGGAGAAATATGTACTATTTCTTACCTCCCAAAGCTGTCAGCAGACTTGATTCATATTGACAAAGGCATTTCTGGTGTGATATGTAAGGAGTAGTTGCTCTCTTGCCACCTCAGTTCAGATTCCCATTGGCACTCCATTCCTGCCTTTGCTTGCACTTTCTGTGAAGTGGGCTCTGGAGATCCCAGTGGGATGTTGTAAGCTGTAAAAAGGTTGGAAATAAAGAAGTTAGTGATTTTTGCAGGCCAGCAATGATGCAAACGCAGTTTTCTCTTACGACTGAGATAGAAACCTGGGGTATGCTCCTAATAATCTGCAAAATCCATAAAAATTAATGCTCATTTTGCTTCACCAAAATCTCCAAATATATGTAGAGCTTCATCTTCTCCTGTGCTGTGTTCAGGATAATGATAAAAAGGGGTCATTTTTCCCATGGATAGAAAGGGATGCCATTCCTGCTTCAATAAAAGGGAAAAAAATTAGCTAGGACAAGAAAATATCCATGTTCATTCTGGTGATAAAGAAAAACATGAGTAAAAGGTTATGGACAAATGGAATGTCTATCATCCAAAAAACAGAGAGTCCTTTCCATGCCTCATCAGACTTTTCCTTCTACTCCCATCCTGAGAATGCTTATCCCCAGCAAATACCTTATTTTCTTCCCGGCACCACACTACTTTTTCTCCATTGTAGATGCTCACAGTTGTTTCATTAGTGTTTAGGCAGTATAAAGTTTCTGTTTCTAATACTACACTATTACCATCCTACTTCCAAAACAAGAAGCCTGAGAATGTCAGCAGCTATCTCATTATCATTGCAAAGCGTGAAGAGCTGACACTGCTCTGCATGCGTTGAAGTCATTCGAGTGCCCCAAGACTTGTGGTTCCAGTATTCACACAGCTGAAATTCCTTCAGTTTTATTACCATTATTGATTCATCTGAGACCAAGATCCAGCACTATGGGTCAGGAAGATCACACACAGGACATGGAATACCTCTAGACTCAAAGGCACAAATTTAAGCAGCACTCCCCTTCTCCCTTTCCCCCAATACCTCCGTTACTACCCGAATTCTGCCACTGGAGGACACCCAACCAGTCCCGCCACTGATGACACCAACATGCCCTTCAAGGCCTGAGTGCTGGTGGGAGCTAAAGCCCAGTTCGAGGCTGGAACACTCCAGAACATTTCCATCTCCTGAATGGAGGTTTCTGCATGTTGCTTTATTTTGACATTGGAGAGGATGCTGCATTTGGTAAGGCAGCTAAATACAAACCATTTGGGGGTCTTTCAAATGTCAGCATAGCGCTAATATGAAATCAAACCTGGTTTTATTAGATACTCCTGATTCACCAGAGAAAACCTACAGATTAAAAAGTTATCAGGTTTATGATGTCGTCCTTTTTGGAGCTGAGGAGCAGCTGTTGCTACATAACAGCTCTGAGCATGATGAACATTTTGGGAGAAGGGGTAATTTTTAACTGAAAAGAGAATGTTAGTATTCCAGAGGAAAATCTGGCCACTAACTTCATTTGACATGTGTAATAGACTGTGATAGTTTTTTGGGGACTGCACGATGCAAAGTAAAACGAAGCTGGTAATCAGCAACTTGGCATTTATTCTTTATGTAGGAATATTTGTTCCTCAAAGTCAGACTATGTGGAATATTAGCATTTGGATAAATTATTCAACACTTTCTAGAGAACGCGAGGGGAAAAAATCTTTTCAGCATTATAACATGACAATCTACAGGGTAGTAGAAAAAGAAGGCTGTCATTTTTTCTTCAATTACAAAAGGCAAATATTTATTATTTATAAGTATTCGCCTTGTATAGGCTTAAATGTTATTTATGAACCTGTTGCATAGTGATTTTCAATGTAACTCATTATTTTTAGCCTCAGGGTGTTGTAAAGGAGCATGGATATATTTAATGACACTCTGCTAGTCAGCGCAATTACACTGTAATCATTATGTAAAATGTGCTATTAATTAAACCAATTTCTAGTTAGAACATTCTCTTCTGCAGGGCTTAATCTTAATCTCTGGCAATCTTTCTCTCTGTTTTTCACCCATTAATTATCTGATTACTTTTTAAGTTACATATGATAAAATGTGTTTTTATTTTTAGGCTTCATGCGCTCAATTATTTGTATTTATCACACCATTTGCCTGAATTATTGAAAAGGCCTTATTTGCCAAACAAAAGAGAACTAAAAAGAAACAGAAGATGAGGCAGTTACCTTGGAGTCAACATTCATTTGATGGTTGACAATTGCTTCTGATATTCTTTTTAGAGGTTGTATGGCTGAATTTCATTTCCAGTTCAGAAGCATCTCCTCTTTATCCTAATTACCACACAGAAATCTATACCTATTTTTAAGTGCTTCATTTAAACACAGAGGCAAATGTCCATTTTTCCCCCCATTGGACTGGCTCTTTATGTTAGTATTTTGTTAAAAGAAACATAGTTATACTGAGACAATGCTCATTCTTAAAGGAATTGACATAAGCACCAACCAAATAATTATTCTGAAGGCATTATGGTATTTTTCAGTTACAAATGAATACTGTAACAATTCCAGTTTAAGATAATGGTATCTAAATGTCTACTACCCTTCAGAAAAGGAAAAAATCACCTAGTTTTTGAAGTCATCCTTGCTCTGCTCTGCAATGACCCCTTGTGGAAAAAAGACTTGAAAAGAGGAGGAATCGGCTCTAAAGCCTCTGTATTCCCAGGAAATTTGATGTAAATATGTAAGAGCAAAAACCTTTTGCTCCTGCCAAGCTTGATGGTCAGGGATCATGGACTAATAAACCTGAATAGCGTGAGGTCCATTTTAATTAAGTCCCAAGCTTTAGGAGGTCTTCATCTCAGGGTCTCCATGTCAGTGTCCCTACTGCAGCCCATGCAGTGGGTAAGGCTAAACTACCACCACCTGCCACGCTGCTGTGTGTGCAACCATCTCTCCTGCTTAACCTTTGCAGTTGCTAAAATGTCACAGAACCGTAGAATCATGGAATGGATTGGGTTGGAAGGGACCTTAAAGGTCCTCCAGTTCCAACCCCTGCCATGGGCAGGGACACCTTCCATAGAGCAGTTGCTCCAAGCCCCTGTGTCCAACCTG